>CM065377.1:53351682-53354182 GCA_033060915.1 Euryodendron excelsum | reverse complement strand
CTTTGTATCTAATGACTCTTCAGACTTGGCTTAGGAGGGGTTATGTTCTCGAGCGTAGGATGGACCTCGCTCAGTTTAAGGACCCCGAGCTTAGATGGTCCCAGGTTTTTGAGGGCTGAAGTTGGGTCCTTTTCACCACTTTTATGAAGGAGGCCATTTTTGTTTTGCTCACTGAGTTTATGGTGAACATTTCTATATGTTGCGTCACTCCGGGGCATGAGCGTATCATATCTTGGGTTAGGAAGCATGACATTGAGATCACCCCTACTACTTTTGCCACCGTAGTAGGACTACCTGAAGAAGTGGAGCCTCAGTTTATTTTCCTCTCTAGGGAAGCCCCTGAGGATTTTCAAGTTGTGTTCGATGAGGTCTGTTTCCTAGGCACTTAGTGGACTAGCCATTGATTGTGCTCTAAAAGTGCAATTTACATGCCTTAATTAGTTATTTGTTAGCCTTAGAATAGATTTAATAATGTTGTTTAAGTCCTAATTCGTTACTAACTTAGTTTTATGTATGTTTTCAAGAATTCGGGCTTAAAAAGAAAAAATTCGCATTAAATTGAAAAAGAGTCTGAAGTGAGTTCGAACGGTGAATAGTATAGTTTGAACGGTGAATAGGCATTTGAAGTGCGTTCGAACGGTACATCAAACGGTGTCACGCCAAAATCAGGTCCGAAGACCGTTCAATAGCTTCAGAGAGCATAAAAGCCATCCGAAAAGCGTTAGAAGTCCGTTCAAACGGTAAATTTGGTGTTTAAAGTCCGTTCGAACGGTGTGGCGAGGTTCCTTATTATTTCTGCTACCTATATAAGCTGGGATAGTTGTTATTGTTGGGGGATTGCTAGGGTTGATGTTTTTCTAAGGTTTTAGGAGTGGATTAGGGTAGTTTATTCATAGTTTTCATTCAGTTTTCAATTCCTGTAATCAGATTACTTAGTCTTTCAATATATTTTCAAGACAACTTTGCATATCTATGATTATGATGAGTAGCTAGATTCTATCTTGGGAACAATTATAAAGATTAATTGAAAATCTTGGATGAACAAAGGAGATAAGATTTTGGGTTTCAAAGTTAAATTTTTCTTTCTTCTTTCTTCTTCTTCTTCGTTCTAAAAACCTTCGAAAACCTAGACGTTTGATTATGTTCGGTAATGTTTATACGTGAATCTATATTCAGTATATGTGCTACGCGAATCGATGTTCGGTAACGTTTATGCGTGAATTTATATTCAGTATATACGCTGTACGAATCGATGGTACTCGTCCTTGATTCTAACAACCTGATTTATTCTAGAAGTTGAAGTTTTGAAGGACACTTGTTTTTATAGCTAAATCTTCCAAATCTGAGGCTCGCAACGTAGTCGAAGGATTTGAGTTATTAAATTATCTCCTTCGAAATTTCAAGAAACGTAATTGGTTGGAATGATTGATTCCGGGACTTTTTCTCAACCTAAAATTAGATTTTTGTTTATTGGAGTGTTTTTTCTAATATTTTTGATCCACGGTAAGTTTGCCTATTTACATAAACCATCTTTCCTATGGGGTCGACCTCGTACTTATGAGAAATTATTACTACATCGCGACCGTGCACTTGTGGTTAAGTATCACCCTTTTGGGGAGCGATCAAGTTTTTGGCACCGTTGCCGAGGAAGCTGCGTTCTATGTTTGTGGACGAGCCTTGGAGATCCTATTTTGGAGGAAGTACTTCACCATCATTCTACAAACACGAGGGAACTCAATAGCTCATTTGGGTAACTTCGTTCCATCTTTTATTTTTAAGCACTTATTTTTGTTTTTCTTTTAGTTACATTAGGTTTGTGCATCATTGTTGTGGGATTGGGAAGATCAGTTGTTTTTATATACTTGTTGGTTGGTCTTGCATATATCTTATTCATAAATTATCCTTGGAATTTTCTTTCTACAAGTCCTTATTCATACACGGCATAACCATAAGACTATTATCCACCTCCAAATTATTCGGAGTAGAGCTCTCAAGCCTCACCATATGCTTCTTATGAACAACCGCCATAACAACCTTACTACCATGCACCACCTTCGTCTCCACCATATACTTATGATTCATATATACCTTTTACTTCACCTTACACATTTTACAAGACATATCTGGTCATTATCTTATCAACCTTTGGTAGAGAATCAAGAGAACATGCAGTCATCTTACATGCCATATCACAAAAGTATGTCCTCAGGGTTTAAGGATAATAATAAAGAGGTACAAGCTGACACTCTTGCACAAATTCGTTTGGAATTAGATGAACTAACTCAACGATTGGCCCTATTATCACACGAGGCAATAGATCACGAGAAGGAAGAGCTTCCGGCTCGACCTCGAGATATTCCTACATATGAGATGTTCCCAATTCCATATATGAATAGTCATGACCAAGGTCTCTCTATTATCGCCCTTAAGACTAAACATGAAATAGAGAACATCAACGTTCCTGCGGTGTCTAATCCAAAGGAAGACATTCTTAGGGTGG
>CM065377.1:53219182-53349182 GCA_033060915.1 Euryodendron excelsum | reverse complement strand
GTTTTCAGGAATTCGGGCTTAAAAAGGAAAAATTCGCGTTAAATTGGAAAAGGCGTCTAAAGTGAGTTTGAATGGTGAATAGTAGTGTCTGAAGTGAGTTCGAACGATGAATAGTACAGTTCGAACGGTGAATAGGCATTCGAAGTGCGTTCGAATGGTACGTCAAACGGTGTCACGCTAAAATCAAGTCCGAAGACCATTCGATAGATTCAGAGAGTATAAAAGTTATCCGAAGAGCGTTAGAAGTCTGTTCGAACAGTAAATTTGGTGTTCAAAGTCCGTTCGAACGATGCAGCGAGGTCCCCTATTATTTCTACTGCCTATATAAGCTGGGATTGTTGTTATTGTTGGGGGATTGCTAGGGTTGACGTTTTTCTAGGGTTTTAGGAGTGGATTAGAGTAGTTTATTCATAGTTTTCATTCAGTTTTCAATTCTTGCAATCAGATTACTAAGTCTTTCAATATATTTTCAATACAACTTTGCATATCTATGATTATGATGAGTAGCTAGATTCTATCTTGGGATCAATTATGAAGATTAATTGAAAATCTTGGATGAACAAAGGAGGTAAAATTTTGGGTTTCAAAATTAAAATTTTCTTTCTTCTTTCTTCTTTTTCTTCGTTCTAGAAACCTTCGAAAACCTAGACGTTTGATTATGTTGGGTAACGATTATGCGTGAATCTATATTCAGTTTATGCGCTGCGCGAATCGATGTTCGGTAACATTTATGCGTGAGTCTATATTCAATATATGCGCTGCATGAATCGATGGTACTCATCCTTGATTCTAACAACCCGATTTATTCTAGAAGTTAAAGTTTTGAAGAACACTTATTTTTATAGTTAAATCTTCCGAATCCGAGACTCGTGACGTAGTTGAAGGAATTGAGTTATTAAATTATCTCCTTCGGAATTCCAAGAAACGCAATTGGTTGGAACGATTGATTCCGGGACTTTTTATTTCTTAGTTTAAATAAGATAACAAATCTTTTCTCAACCTAAAATCATATTTTTGTTTATTGGAGTGTTTTTTCTAAGGTTTTTGATCCACGGTAAGTTTGCTTATTTACGTAAACCATCTTCCATGTGGGATCGACCTCGTACTTACGAGAAATTATAACTACATTACGGCCGTGCACTTGCGGTTAAATATCACCCTTTTAGGGAGCGATCAATCGTCAGCAGCTACCGACTAGAGTTTTGACCCCAGTATACTCTGCTTTCTATATTTTCTGTTGTCATTCCATTTTCCCCATCGCTAGACATTCTAAGATTAAAAGAGATAAGGCAAGTCTGTTGTGGGCTATAAGAACGGGGTAGACCATAGATCTTCCCTTGTTTATGTTTAGAGTGCTTATAAAGGAGTGGTTGCACCCGCAAGCTCAGGGTTCTATCCCATTTGGGGTTATCCTCACTCGGGTGATTGACACCACGCTTAGGGGCCCAGTTCTAGGTATGGCTTGATTTTAGCAGTTGAGGGAGCCAGTAGATGGGTCCATTATCCAGCAGGGACTTAAAGCTTAA
Source organism: Euryodendron excelsum (assembly GCA_033060915.1). NCBI lineage: Eukaryota > Viridiplantae > Streptophyta > Magnoliopsida > Ericales > Pentaphylacaceae > Euryodendron > Euryodendron excelsum. The sequence continues at coordinate 53,347,656 of CM065377.1, read as the reverse complement.
AGACAGGCTCAGACTCAGCTTGCTTAGGTTCAGCTAGAGCAACAGCAGTTCCAACAAAACCAACCTGGACAACAGCATTTCCAACCATAGATGTCGGCTCAGTTCCAGCTAGAGCAGTAGATACCACCTCTAGTTCAGCCAAATTCAACTGATCTAGCCCAATATGATCAACATTTTCAGTTTGAGCAAAGCAGGACCAACCTAGATAGTAGCAGTTTTTAGTCGCAGACGCTAGAGCAGTCATTGCAGATACTTATGCAGATATAGCAGACACTAGATGCCTTAGCTACAACATCAGCACAGTAGTCTACTGCTATTGAGAGGTTAGAAGGTCTATAGCTGTGAGAGTGACTCAGCAACAAGAATTTACCTCAGCTCAGACCTCACACACTGCCCACATTGCTACACTTGAGGGTCAGGTCCAAAGCCAATCTAAGGTTATTGAGGAGTTATTTATAGAGGTTTGGGCTCTAAAAGCAGCTTCAGCACCACATTCTGATGGTGATGATCTATAATCCTCTAGGGTTTAGATGCATTTTGTACTTACATATATCATTAGATCACATGTTGTATCTTAAACCCAATTTTGATATAGTGGATCAGGTTTTAAGATTTTATTATATATCCTTTTCTCTATTACCTTTATCTCTATCCTGTATTTTTGGACTATTTAGTTACAGGTGTACTCAGACGTTGGTATATATCATTCACTTGTACCGTTCCAATAAAGATTCTGGTTTTGTATGGTATCGGTATCATTTTCATTATGTTCACACATTTATCTGTGCATTTCTTTATGTATGCTTTCTTAGTTATTTGTGATGGATGTGTTGACCACTCATTTCTGATGCACTATACCACTATTTGTGACATTATAGCCTAACTTAAGTTAAGATGGACTCGTTTCTTGCTTCTAATTTCATGTGGAGTTGCTTAATTCATGCATTGGTAGATAGGGATACACTTTGGGTACAAGTTATGTTTTATGACATCATTTATTACCATATTTGGCATTTTCATCCTTACATAGTGGAGATTACTACCTTATGAGCTTTAGAGCATTTATCGCCTTTTGAAGCGTTTACATTTACTCAAGGATAAATCTTTTACCTTAATTTCTTAAATAGCTTCATTGTATTTGCAATTGATTCATAAGATGAGTTTTGATCTTAATATTAACACTTATACTCTACGGAATGTTACAATTTGGTATATTGGACATGATTTTAAGTTATATTCTTCTTGATAAGCCATTGACTTCCTTTGATATATGACCCTTTTTACTTCATTTGTCACCAAGCTCTTCTTTGATTGATATAATTGTAACAGTAATACTCCATTTCCTCTATTCTTGCAAAGGGATGCTTATGTGGGAACAAGAATTGGGTGGTATTCATTGTTTTAAAAAACAAAGTGAGTATATGAAGGAGTTGAAAATATCAAAAGTCAAAAGAAAGTACTAAGTGGTTGGCAACAAAGTAAAGAAAGAAGAAATTATGGAAGGGGAATTGTGAAAGTTGAAAATGTATACATACATGATGAAATAAGCAAATTGTTGAGACAGGTGCTTGATTGCATAAAAATAGAAGAGTTAGAGTTGATATTCATTCAGATGTCTTGATCACACATGATTGGACCCTTAGTTACCTCTCTTCATCCTTACCTTATACATCTCCTAAACCTTTTTCTTTACCTTTAAATGACTTAGTTGATCTAAGGGTGCTTGATTGCAAATTCTATTAGAGTAAAAGTTATATCTTGTCAATTCTTCGAATCAATACTCATTTATGAATGCTCTTTCATGAAGCTATGCTATGGTTGATACACTTATATCTTTTCCGGTTCTTGTAATAGATATGTTCATTTGCATTGCCTAGTACAATTACTCCATTATTTAACAAATCATTGTGAGAACCATGTGAGTTTTTAATTGTGAGCATATGACCAGTGATGATTGAATCAAAGTTTTAAAGGTTTGGATTTGCATAAGTTTCATTTGTGTTGCTTAGCATGACTTATCACACACACACATAAACTTCTCTAGTGCATGAATTTGTGAATACTCTTGCATGTGTTGAAAGTGTGGAGTATGTCCATTGCTATCTTGAGTTGTGTAGTGTATATTTTCCTTAATCTTATCTTATATTTTTGCTAGGGACTAGCAAAAGCTAAGTGGGGGCTGTTGATTACACTCCAAAAGTATAATCTTAATCCCTTAATTAGTGGTTTGTTAGCCCCAATATACTTCTTAGAATAGGTTTTTAATAAATAAATTTTTCTAAACGGATTTTCTCTGTACATTGCAGGTTTATCAGGCTAAAATAGCAAAAATGGGCCAGATGCAGGAACAATTGTTCGGACGACTGTTAGTCATAACGGAACACCGTTCGGACGTTACATTAGACAACGGACATCCAGAGTCATTTTTTTATGTTTGAAGTCATTCAAGAGTTGTGATTTTGCATCCGAAGCAATTCCAAAGTGGTGATTTTCTATCCAAATATCGTCCGGACAAAAAAACTAACTGTTTGGACAGTTACACCTACCGTTCGGATGGTCTTCAGAAGCGTGTCGAACACTTGGCACAGAAAATGTGTTTCAAACCTATATTAGCCAAGAGAAAAGGGGATGAGATGATTATGTACTTTTTTGGGCTTTTGAAGGAAAGGCAACAATAAGGGTTCGTACGAGAAGAATGTTTGGAAGAATGTTTTTTTTGTTGTTTTATTTTGGAAGTTTGCAGTTAGGATTTTGAGAAGAATGTTTGAGATGGAATCTTGCTAGATTTTTGTCTTTTTTTTCTTACTACTCTCTCCCTCTTTCCTTGTATTTAAACGAGAGCTTTTATCCAATTAAATTCTAGATTTACATGCTTGTTTATTATTTCTAGAATTTTTCTTACATGGATTGTTCTAGCTAAACCCATTATTTGAGTGCAATTGTGAAGGTCTACCAAAGAAGGCATGGAAAGTGAAAGAGGAGTCTTTAAATCTCACTGAATATCCATACTTTACTATTCTCTATTTTTGGAATTGATTGCTTTAGAAAACTTAGATCTATAATTATGGTTTGATGAACATGCGGTTTATTTCTAAAGATCTCACAAAGGTATTAAAATCTAATTCTAATTAAAAGAGAACCCGCGGTTTTAAAGCTAAATCTTTCGAATCAAGGATCCACGGAGAGATCCTTGATTTGAGTTTATCCCAAACTCTCCATTTCAAATTCCATGCTAAAATTGGTAGGTTGAATCAATTACATCCAAACCCCTTTTATCCCATTTAAATCTCTAAATATTTCGCTTGAATTTTCAATTGCTTAGATTAATTTAATTTTAATTGTTTTTAGTTTGGTAAAATTTCTAATTCTCTTAAATTGCTCTAGCTATATTATTAGTGATTCGAATTAGTAATTTAATTCACATTTTCAATCAATTGCCTAGTGGTAGTAAAATCAATCCAAAAATCCCTAAAGATTTTCGATTCAATTTTGGTTCTCATAGATTCGATTCCATCATTGCCTTGTAATTTTAATTCAAATGCTTCTTAAATTGTGCTCGTTCTTTATTGCTAGATTTGCACAAATCCCATGGGTGAAAACAATAATGGGCATACCTCCATTTAAACTACACGCGTCTCCGTCGTCGTACTTCACTTCATACTGAAAGATGAAACCAGCCTTCTTCAGTCTCACCCTCCTGTTCTTGTGATAGCACCTTGTTCGCAAACTTCAAGGTAGGCTTCCCCAAGCTCGACTGGCCACTCTTCCTTTTAGGCCCAGAGACCACCTTTGAAAGAGTTCTCTCCTCCATCTGTCGCTCAATCCCAAGTCCTGACTCAGCCACTTGTGCGGGCTCGTTGATCGTAGTCTCCTCTTTGATTTGCCTGTAATTAACTATGGCTTCTGGCTTGTTCACTTGGGCCTCTGGCACCATTGTTGGCCTCAGTGCATCTTCATTCATAATTCCCAAAGGCTCGTCCTAAACTTGCCCACCCTTTTGGCCATCATCGGTCTCCTCCACGTCCAGAACCAATACCGGTACATCTATCCTCTCTTCAACATCCATAACTTCATCTTGCTTGGATGCTGCCACCTTAGTCTCGTGTTCCTCCTTGTTGCTCCCCTACGCCTTGTCCTGACCCCCCGTAGTCTTATGCCTCCTTCCTCTTACTAAGCTTTCCCCTTCGGGCAATTTCGCCTTCAAATGTTACAAGCTCTTCCCCCTCCTCCCCCCCCCCCCCCCCCCCCCAACCATCGGTAGCCTCAATGCCTCTGCGCTCAACCCTACCCCAATGGACACACGACCTCTAGCCTCGTCACTCAAAATTTCGTTTAGCTCATCTAACGCGTCTTGAGATACAGGCAGACTCCCCTCATTATCAGCTGTCAGCTTGTCTTCCATTGCCTCTCTTGTAAACACCACCTGCAAAGGAAACTTGTTACACACTTACACTTGTCTTTATTCACCAAAATCAAAAGCAACCGTATATCTTCTTTCTTTTGGCCAATGGCATTGCGCTCGCCCTCTCCTTCGACGCTTCATGATCGTTCCCTCGTGGTTCAGTGATCACCGCCCTAGTTCCCACTTCTAACTTACCCACTTATTTAATTATATAATTTCACCTTCCTTTTCTACCGCCTCGCCCCCTGCCTACTTCTCACCCCCGCTCACAACCTTTATGCATTTTTTTGATAAAGCTCTACCACTACAATCTCCAGCGGCTGAGCTCGCTCACTCAACTTGCCCCAGGCAGCCAACTCCTTGCCCTTGTGTAGCCCACACAAGCTGCAATCCTCTTGCAACACTTCTTCCAACCTCGATACCATGGGGTCCCCCATGGTGAATAAGTTAAAGGCTTCCAAGTTCTTCCTTTAATAACTGTGCCAATTTTGGGTCCCCAACCCTTTGCAGCTCTCCCCGCATACCCTTATCCCTTCGTGCTGCTTTATCACCCCCTTCACATCCCATAAAAAAAGCAAGCGTTGGCCTTCCCCACTAAGCTCATCACTTTAGTAAAGTCTGGCATGTCCTGATCATACCCGAGCTAATAGCCACCCTTTGGGGATGGTATCCTACAACTTTATAGGCCATGCCCTCATTCAAAGCCGGCAGCCCTCTAGGACGGCCCACAGCACGCTTGTCATTAGCTCCCTAGAAAACTCTGTATTCAACGTCACCAGCACCTCCCAATCCTCTTCTGTGTACATACATAAATCGGTAATGTTGGCCAGCGCCCCCCACATATAGCCTTGGGGTGAACTCTGCGTCGTCATCAAACACCCATTTCAGACTCACTCATAGTGTCCTTTCTGACCACCTGGCCACTAGACAACATACAACCACATTCCCATCCTTGTTCACCACATTCCCCTCACGGGGTTTAGGAGCTGCTCCTTGAAAATGCTCAAACAAAAATATATGCAAAAAGTTAGTACAAACGTAGCTCGAAACGTCATAGTGCCCCAGGGACTTGGCCATATTTCTCTTCATTTGGTCCAGACGAAAGTAGATCGGCCCCAAAAATAAAGACCCCAGTGCGAGGCTCCACCCACACAGGGCTACAAAACAAAAGAGTGCGTAGTTTAACCTATTAATTGCGAGCCCTTTGAACAGATGCCTTGAAAGCTAGGTACTTAAAATGCAGCCAGATGACACTCGCTCTATAGCCTAGACCCCACGCACCCCCTCCTATGAGCCTCCACTGTATCATCTCCTACCTTCACCATCTCTTTGGTCACCCATTGAAGATCGCAGTACCAGTAAATCGTCCAACCCTTGAATATGTTCTTATGGGACTTGCTCGAGGAACTCACGCCCTCTTTCCCATTAGTCTTACCAAATCTGCTCACAACCCTTATAGTCACGCTTTGCGAATCCTTTAGGCCTTGGATGATTCGTCTCCTCTGACGTCGATATAAGTGTGCAAGGATCTACATCCCCCACGATCAATAAGCAAGTTAGCTCGTTGACATCCTTTAAGGTATAAGCGCATTCCCCCCAAGTAACTGCGAGTGTATGCAAGTCCACGCTCCAGCGTGAAAGCATCACATCTAGACAGAGCTCGCTCCGTTTGATGTTGAGTTTATAAGTGCTCATCACAGCTGTGTGCACCCTCACCCATTCTAAGATCTCCACATATTAGGGGTTGTCCAAGATCTCCTCCATTCAGACCTCAAGCCCTTCCCTTGAGGCGCAATAGTTATCCCACGTTAGGAAAGCATAAGAAAACTCCCCACGCTCGACGAAAAAATGCAGGATCAAATCTGGAGAAATGAAAGCCTCCTGCAACGGTCTGGCCTTGTCACAAGCCAAAAAGAATGGCACCTCAGCGATAAGCTTCTCCAAATCAAAATTCGTGAGCCATTGCTAGAATTTGTCCTTGCCACCAAAAAACGACGCTCGACACCAATGGTCCGAGCTTGGGACGAGAGGATGCTTACCATCCTTCCCCTACTTCAAGTTTTTCTTTTTGTTCTTATCTTCCGGCTCTTGGGGAAGGTTCGCTTCTGACGGAGAGGCTTGGCTGCTCATGAATGATCTCCCAATAATCTGGTTATTGGCCCCCCATATTCTAGCCATCCCGATCCTCGTAGCCAGAGAAAGAGCTCCAATTTCACAAATGGTAATGCGAGCGAGTAGATCAGAGCTCAAAAATCCAAAATCGTTAAAATGAGCACAAGTCCACCTTTTATACCTTTCCAAAGGAGTCCTTAAAGTTGAAGCATCGTAAGCAATGATGACTCCCCTTAAACATCGCGCCACTCTATTGCGGAACGGTCGCATTGATCCCCTCGTAACAGTCATTTCCATAATAGCAGCCGTTCACATTAATGGCTGAAGCGACACCAGCACCACGTGGCACTCCCTAGAATCCCCTCGAGAACGACGTGCATCCAGTCTTCAATGACTAGCCATCAATACAACGGTTAAATTTATCCCCAACGTGATATGCATGCGCGCTTTCACTAGTCAATAAACACGTGCATACAGGGGGGCTAATGTGGGTACCCACATCTATGGATGCCACGTGGCTAACCCACTTGTCCAGTTGGCAGGCCACATGGGTCCCTAGGGTACCTCAAAGTCAACATTGTCAACAATGGCCAGCAACAAGCTCAGCGCCTCTCCTCGCGCCCCTTTGCTTTTGCGGCAGGTCGGCGCCCCTTACACCCCCTAGCTTTTATGGCAAGTGGGGTCCTCTCCTTGCACCCCTTCGCTCTTATAGCAAGCTCGACATTCCCACTGGCGCCCCTCGGCCCAGCCTCATGAAGGTAATTTAATATCCCAAGCCTCTATTATTTGAATTGATGTGAATTTTTCTAAATTCTGTATTATTCTAATGTGTCTTTGGGTTAAAATGATGAATGGTAATGCATATTGTAACATATGCTCTTAGTATGAAACACATGGGATTAATTTCCACGTGTATCTCCTAATTACACACACCTGTAATACACACACTCACACACACACTTGACATAGAAGAGGAAGAGAAGAAGAAAAAGAAGAAGGAAGAGAAGAGAAGAGGTTGAACAACTCAACACAAGCTTGGAAGCCATTGTTGGAGCTTGGAAGCTTAAGAGAGAAAGGTATGAACTTCAAACCTTGTGTATATGTGTTGTAGTTGTGTTGGGTGACTCCTTTGAGTCCTAATTAGTTAAATTTTGAGAGTTTGTAAGATTTTATGGATGGATTGGGAGTTGCGGTTGAAAACGCCCAAATCTGTGCATGTTGGGTTTGGAGATTCAAACCCTAGATCCCTTGATTTACTTGTTGGTTTAGCTTCATTTAAAGATATTGTAGTCTTGTTGGGTCAATCTTTGAACCCTAGAAGCATTGGTAGAGTTTGGAGAAGTTTGGATTTGGAAATCTAAGGCTTAGAGAACCCTCCCCGGCTGTATACAAGTGATCTGGCTGTTCCAACTGTTGGGAGGGTCATTCCAACAGTCAAAGACTTGCATTTTTCATTTTTGCCTGTCGTTCCAACGGCCTGATATCTGACAGCTCTAATATTATTTAGTAAAACAAGCATAACTTACTCTAAAAAACTTGGATTAATGCATTGTTTAAAGCATTGAAAAGTAAACTCATAGACTTTTGTACCCATATAAAGTTTGTACTCTAATTCCTTATAGATTTGGAGATATTGAATTTTGAAGTTGATCCAAATTTTCTGTCATCAACATTGTTCTTCTGAATTTTAGTCCATTTTTCATGGAACATAACTTCTTCATCCGAAATGTATTTTTAACCCATGATTTATCAAATTAAAGGTCTTTAAGCCTATTTTCAAATGAAATTGACCTAGAATGTAGTTTTATTTTTCTGATAAGAATGAGATGCATTGAATGAATCGGTGTTGAGGGATCAATGTTTTAAACCTTAACTTTTATGATTCTTACTTTGCATTACGGTCTTGTGTTTGATGCTTCTATGTACTCTATATGTAGGAACACCCTTGTTTAGCACCAATCCTCAAGGATAAAGTTGAGTAACGATTTGCCATGAGTAAAACCCTATTACTTTTCAAATGGTTGAAGTTCAACTCCATATCATGCAATATTTTCCATATATTTTCAATGCATCAATGTTTATGTTCAATTATAAATGTCATACTTTTAAATGCATTCAAGTTATACTTATGTTATGAATTAAAACCCATGGACTACAATATTTAAATGAAAGAGATGCAAGATTTCTAATGTATAGTGTCAACTAGAAGTCTTTCATGGCAATACCTTAAACTCGTTTGATAGTCCTACGGTAGGGGATGTGAAATAAACTATCGACATATTGGAAGACATCCCTTGGCTTAAAGAGCCTTTACGTGACATAAGAGGGTTACTATGGAGCCTAGCTCATTTGTCGAGTTGTAGCACACTTATATTTTTAGAACAAAAACCAAGATTTGTTCAAATGCTTATGACAAGTTATATTACGCTTTATCACGAACAAGGATATGTCGCATCTCTCATTTATAATATTATGTTTTGAAATGATAGAGTGTTTCAATATGATGTTTATGCTATCTATGATTTCAAGCCAATGTTTTTATGTTTTCAAGTTCATGCTCTATATGAATAAATGTCTATCTATTATTTTATATATTAGAGATAAATGCTAGTCCATAATATTTTCATATTCGTGCATCATTGTTATTCACTAAGTATTAGTTTATATTTTCTCAAATATTTTCAGGTAGCCAATCCGAAAAGTCCTAGGAGGAGACCATATGTGGATTTTGCGCTATGGCCCATGAGCCTATGTTATGTGTATTTGGATTGGACCCTAATTTTTTGTGATGTTATAAATAATATAACTGTGGCGGCCTCGAGTAGGCTCATATGTATGTTTATGTTATGGATTAAGCACAACTCTGCCATATATGACACAAGTTATGTTTTAAACTATAAAAATTCTACTTCTGCAATTATGTATTATTTTCAATGATTATGCACAGGTGTTCAACTAGTTTATGTAATGAGGCCTTGGGTAGCTTACTGGCCGGTCATGTAACCGAAATTCGCTTAGACCGGGTTACGGGGCGTGACAGGTGGTCTCGAGGGCTCACCCAAGCCAGGCTCTGCACCTGCACAGCTCCAGCCATCCTAAGCCAAGCTCTGCGCCTCACGGCTTTGGCCATCCTAAGCCAGGCCCCGTGCCTGCACAGTTCCAACCACCCTTCACATAAGTAGCCTCCACAGCTCGATAGATACATGCTATGCACCTCAACATTCTCCTTCTCACCCTTGCTTTAGACCTTAATGGATTGTGGACTGGAGGTTAGAATCCAAGGGAACCATTGAACCACTCGCCCCCTTAAGCGTGCGTGGACCTGTCCTGTCAACCAACTAAGAGAGAAAGAGACTTACCCTCCAGATGTATTAGATTGCAAGATGTAGGCATAAATGCAAGCCTAATCCACATTTAATGAGGTGGACACGTGGCACACCCTGACCGGGCAAGAGCCTAATGATGATCATAATGCGCCACGTGCCCCACCACATCAGTCACCACCCCCATCATAAATAGCTAGCTCATTTTTGACCCAAAGAAAAGAATTGAATGCTCTCCGACCTCTCTCTCTCTCTCTCTCTCTCTCTCTCTCTCTCTCTCTCTCTCTCTCTCTCTCTCTCTCTCTTGCCTGTCTTTGGTTCTTTTCTTATAACCTCCGAGAAGCTCGAGCCACGTTAGTGACTGCTGGAATTTCCAGACGGCCCCCAGGTCAATCAACCTTACACCCCTCGGTCCACTCCTCCTACAATGTTCAAGGGCTTCAATTTGAATGGTAGATGGTTTGTGTTTGGATGTAACTTTTTTAGGAGCTTTTGATTTTAGCTTTGGGGAGTTGTCTGGGACTGCCTCTAGGTTGAATTTGCAATTTTTTGTTTCCCTTTCATTTCCAAAGTTCATTCACCAAGGAATTTGCTATATGAACTTCAAAAGACCAATGTTAACATGATTGTTTCAAGAACAAAATGGTCTTAGATATTTGCTCATGGTTTTATTTCTTTTTCTTGATCCTCAACAGACAATGGAAAAACCAACTCTTCTTTCTATCCATCCCTCTTATGCAATTTCTTTAAGGCTGTGTTTAGATCCCTAATTTGTTGAGGAAAAATGAAAATGAAAGAGATATAAAAATAATCTTATGTTTGGTTATGAGAGAAAGTATATGGTAAAAGAACATAAAAACAAATAAATAAAAATTTGAAATTACTCATTTTCTTCTCTTTTCTCTCTCTTTCTTTCTTTTTTCTATTTCTTTTTATTTTCATTTCCCTCTACAAATTCGGGATCTAATACAGCATAAATGTGCTACAATTGCTTGTATCAAAGGGGTTGTTTTTTTCGGGTTTTGAATCGTAACACTCAGATCGCAATGAAGTAACCATAGATCAATTATCTATCATTACTCGGTTGGATTCTGGAAGAAAACAGGGGAGAAAAAATTGAACTCTGTTATGTGATATGTTGTTTGGCAAACCTGAATAGAAGTCCTTGATCCATTAGTTAGATGATTAGTGAATCAGTGCAATGTTGAGAGTGGTCCAACCTATGTTTTAAAAGGATTTTCCGTTTATGGGTTCTCCAGTTATTCATCAGAAAACCCCAAGCCAACCAGCCTATGAAATATACATCTTTCAATAATTTCAGAACTGCTGTTTCTCTCTCTTGTTTTCAGTAGTTGTTGAATATAATAACAGAAAGGACAAGAATATGATTGCTTGCAACAAACCCAGATAATTGCTTGCAATTCCTCTATGTTTGTAGTGGTTGAGAACTTAAATATGTCATAATAGGCAGGGATAAGCAGCTGAAAAGGAAAACAAAAAAGAAAAAAAGAGAGAAGAAAATTTACTTGGTGTAAAAACTAAGAGGTATTCTAGAATACCTCATTACAGAAATTTGACAAAGAAGTGGTACCATTGTTTGAACCCTCAAAGTGGGGGGTGTCATAGCTTTGGTGGCAAAGGTATAATAAAATAACAAACCTAAATTTTGAGTTGAGTAATAGTGCACAAATAATTTTCCACGGATAAATAACATTTTTGCCCCTGGTTACACCCAATTTCACTTGGATTGAGTGTATTTCAAAATATGACACTTACACCCTTGAGACTTGTAACAAAATGAAACCATTATAGCATGGTTGGAACTTGGGGGAAGGAAGGGAAAGAAAGAGAAAGGAAGGAAAAATACTTTTTCTTCCCTGTTTGATGTTGTAAACAAAATGAAAGGAAAGTTAAAGGAAGAAAAAGAGAGTAATTTAAAATTTTGTCTCTCATTTCCCTTCTCTTTCTCTCTTAGGTCGAATCAAACAAGAGAAGGAAAAGGGGAGAAAAAATTTAACCTTCACTTCCCTCCCGTCCCCCAAGTTCTAAACAGGTTGCTAGTTTTTCTCAGTTAAATATGATAGCTACACATAGAAATTTATTTATTTTTAATAGCTAAAATCACTTTCTAATTAGAATAAAATGCCAAATGATGTTTTAAGCCCTTTTAGACTTTTTTTTAAGTTCATTTTTGTGGTTGTTCCATATTAGATGTTTAAATTTGGTGAGAAAATGAATTATTTGAAAAAATCAACTCCAGCCTAAATAAAGTTAATTTCCCTCCTAGTTAAAACATCTAAATGGTATTTATGCACTTGTAGACTTTTCTGATTTAGTTTATTATTGAAATACAGGAGATTAGACAAAAAACTGATCCAACCACAGGGGCCGAAATATAATTTTCCTTTGCTTTTTTTCTGTTTAAAAAATATAATTGACTAACTTAATTTTTATCACTTGAAATTGAGAGAGTTGCTACGGTGACATAGTTCCATATAAGAATTTTGTTTGTATACATAACAATTTCTAGTGGAGCCAGACATAGTAGCCTTTTTTATAATGATAATGAACCACACTTAACACAAACACATGTAAAACCTAGTGATGATTAGGAATTTATGATGATTATTTTTGCAGTAATCTTACTCTTGCTGAGAAGAGGCTATTTCTGTATAGTGGTTGTGAACTTAAATTGCATAATAGGCAGATGGAAAAGAAAAGAAAAGAAAAGAAAATGAGTTGCATAAAACTAAGAGGTATTTTAGAATACCTCATTAGAGAGATTTGAGAAGAGCCAAGCGATACCATTGCTTGAACCGTTGAAGTGGGGAGTAACACCACGACGGTGCGGCCAGTGGCCACTGAGCAACTGAAAGCTTTGGTGCGTGGACATACAGAAAAACCAAACTTAAATTGAGTTGAGTAATAGTGTCACACACTTTATTTTGGATAATAATCTTTTGCCCCCTTATACTTACGCCCAGTTATTTGTGTTTGAAATGTGACCCTTGAAATTTTAATTTTCTTCAACTAAAATTATTTTCTAACCAAACTAATGTAACCTTCTAGATTTTGTTGGTTTATTTTTTTTATTTTTCTTTTATATTAGATGTTTAGTTTGCTGAGAAAATAATTTATATGAAAATATCAACTTTAGCATAAATAAAATTAATTCCCTGCCAAAATTAAAACGCCAAAATAATATTTATGCACTTAGACGTTTTGATTTATTTGATCTTTTCCTTTCATTTTAATGGTTTAACTTGGTTTCAAATAGTTTTACTTGAAAATAATTTTCACTTCTGCGTAAACTAACCCAACCAAGTAGGTAATTTTTCTTTCTGTTTTTTTTTTAAATAATGTGGCTCACTTAATATTTGTCACTTCGAATTAAAAGAATTGTCACTATAATGTAATTCTAGATATAAAAAAAACAGTTGTTTAACAATTTCTAGGGAAGCCATTGGAAGTATTCACTCCAAAAACCGCTACCTAGATCAATTTGAGGAACTATTAAAGAATCAACCAGAGCTATGCATAATCATATACGAGAAGAGGTACAACGAAGCAGTGAATGGAATTACATGCATATAACAACTCAGGTTTAACTCTTGGGGTTAAGTCGCACGGAATTTGTCATTTGTGAATACTCTAGTCTTGAAGTGGATGACCTACCTTTGATCGGACCGAGGAGTAAATTAGTCAAAGTTCACATAAACGGGCCAGATACCCCTAACCGCAATACCTAAAAAAGCATTGAGTTGTTAGACATGTTATAGACTTTTATAATGATAAGAAACCTCAATTTAACACAAACAACATGTAAACATAGTGATGATTATCAATTTATGATGACTATTTTTGCAGCATATGAAATATAAATCGCGCACCAGATACAATGTCAATGTTTTAAAGGGCAATCCATTGCACAAAACTTCATCCACTGCAGGGTTTGGGAAGGCTCATATGCATGCAACCTTACCATTGTGTGCGGAGGGGCTATTTATGCATTCTCTTCTATGACTTTCAGCCCTTCAAACACTAAAAGTTCTGGGCCAAAAATGAACCATAGCATTGCAGCCTAGTGGACTTCACTTTTTTGGGTGTATTGTAACTTTAGACAGCCCAAGGTGGCTTAACAAGTAGCAAGTTTGGCCCGAACTGAATGGCCCTTAGGAAACAAAACAATTCTCCACATGGGCCGAAACCGCCGACACCCAAAAGAAGAGAGAGAGAGAGAGAGAGAGAGAGAGAGAGAGAGAGAGAGAGAGAGAGAGAAGGAAGAGGAAAATTTTGTATCTAGAAATTTTAAAAAAATTGAGCTCTCAACGACATTGACATGGAATCACTTGACTTTATGGAATTAGTGTTGAAATTCATGTTTGACTCCTTCAAATCGTACCTAATTCGCAGGTGAATGCATCCATCCATTAATTAAAGTAGGAAAGACCATAGTACAAAGTTAGGACGGAAATTGATGCTATGGTTGAATCATAAATGTGAGAAAAAAGCTATTCTCGAAGTTTCTTTTTTACTTTTTGGTTCACAATCACTCACAAATGGTGACTAATTGATCGGCTGATTTATATGATAAAGTCATTTCCCTTTATTATTATTTGTGACTAGTAGAATTCATGCAATACATATAATTTATATAGTTCATGTTGACATTAGTCTTACATGAGTTCAAGGGAATAGTTAGTTGAATGTCTGGACATCTTATAGTAAAGTAAAAAAATTATTTTTTATAGAATATTGTAATAAAATAATATGATAGATGGTAATTTGATAATTAACTATCATTTTGATGAATCTCTGTTTTAAAGTGATGACCGTTATTAATTTGTATGGTTGTGCCCTTAAGGAATAAGTTAAGCATGTATGAATAGAATTAAACACTACTGAAAATTGTGAAGACAATCTTTTTTTTTAAGGTTCATTAGAATAGAATACAAGGAGGGTTGAAGTTAAAAAAGAGAAGAGGGAGTGAGACCAGAGTTTGAACGTCGATTGGTGAGGGAAGGGGTAAGTGTCCGACCACTGGGCCATCTCTCTTGCTTGTAATTGTAAAGAAAGTACAAATTTACACTTTGTATAATTAGAGAATGCATCCTTAATTTTAAAATAACAAACACAATTTGATAACATTATTTATATATACATATATATTTTATGTATGTAATATAATTACACTAAATGTAATGGAGAAGTGCCGTGTCAGTTGGGATTGGGGGTTTGGAACTAGGAATGATAGTGGCGGTGGGCGGTCCGCTCGCGGCCGGAACAAATACTTTGTCCGTGTTCGATCCGTTGCCACTCGACACTTTCCATTGTCCTATGTGAGAAGGAAAATTGTGTCCTCAAAAATTAAAAGTTTTTAAGATTATTAAAAGAAACACATATAATATTATGTTAATATAGGAGAGGTTAGAGGGCATTTGTGAACCCGACTTGATGAGCGGATTGCTTCAAAATAGTTTGTTGATATTGCGAAAATTCAATTAATAAATTTAATACTTATGTAGTTTAATGTCATTTAATTAACCGGATTTGGCATTTTGATTTTGAAGTTATGAATTTGATTATGTCAAAATAATTTGGCTGTAACAAAGAAAAAGGGAATAGATCTTAAATAATGGAGATGACAAAGCTTAAATCTTACCAGCTATAAAAATGTTAAAAAAAAAATTGAAAAAAAATGGTGGGTATTTTGTGTGAAACGAAGGAACCACAAATTAAAATATCATTTTATACAATAATTATGAAGAAAAAAATCTATTTCTATAGCATTATTTAAAAACTGAGATGTTAAGTGATGAGTTAGATGACCTTTATACTTGAATCAGTTGTTTGGTAGGAGAGGAAGAAATTTTTTAATAACATCTTCTTTTTGGCGGTTTGGTTGGTTGGTGAGAAGAAAATGGTTAGAAAACAAAGGAAAAAATTTGAAAAATCTTTCAAGAACTTGTATACTGTTAGATAGATGAGAAGAGATTTAGAAGAAAATTTAGGTGGGAAAAGGTGCAAAAAATAATAATAAAACATAAGATACCAGCATTGAAAATGACTTAAATATTCTTTAATCAATGGAGGATAATTTGAATTCTTCTCTCTCCTAATCTATTGCTCTCTCTCTCTTTTATGTCTCTTTCTCTGCACTTTCTTTTCTACCAAATTAAATTAGTACATACCCCACCCTCACATCTAGGCTAACCTAGCAGTCTTAACTCTTAAGTGTGAATTGGGGACGTTAAACTTGAAAGTTTCGTACGACTTGTCAGCTAACCTCTAAAATGTGTTTTGTACGAAAAAATTATTCATTGTTTATGGAAGAAGGGCATGTGGTGCTCCATTAGACACAATATCCCGCGTTGATCGTGCTCGTGGGGCAAGAATAAATGGTACTCCACTAAGCATAATGTTTTATGTGATGGAATATTTGGTGTTTACACCAATCTTGAGCCATTGTTAAGATGATGAATGGTAGTGCATATTATAACATATGCACCTAGTATGAGACACATGAGATTAATTTATATATGTCTCTCTTAATTATACACACCTGTAATACACACAATCACACACACACACACACCTGCCATAGAAGAGGAAGAGAAAAAGAATAAGAAGAAAAAAAAGAAGAAGGAAGAGAAGGGAAGAGATTGAAGGGCTCAACACAAGCTTGGAAGCCATTATTGGAGCTTGGAAAGCTTGAGAGAGAAATGTATGAACTCCAAACCTTGTGTATATATGTTGGGTGACTCCTTTAAGTCCCAATTAGTTGGATTTTGAGAGTTTGTAAATTTTTATGGATGGATTGGGAGTTAGGATTGAAAACCCCCAAATCTGTGCACGTTGGGTTTGGAGATTCAAACCCTAGATCCCTTGATTTACTTGTTGGTTTAGCTTCATTTGGAGATATTGTGGTCTTATTGGGTCAATCTTTAAACCCTAGAAGCATTGGTAGAGTTTGGGGAAGTTTGGATTTGGAAATCTAAGGCTTAAAGAACCCTCCCTGGCTGTATACAAGTGCTCTGGCCGTTCTAACTGTTGGGAGGGTCATTCCAACGGTCAGAGACTTGCATTTTTCACTTTTGCCTATTGTTCTAACGGCCTGATGCCTGACAGCTCCGACACTGTTTAGTAAAACAAGCATAACTTACTCTAAAAAAACTTGGATTAATGTACCGATTAAAGCACTGAAAGGTAGACTCATAGACTTTTGTACTCATATAAAGTTTGTACTCTAATTCCTTATAGATTGGGAGATATTGAATTTTGAAGTTGACCCAAAATTTCTGTCATCAACATTGTTCTTCAGAATTTTAGTCCATTTTTCATGGGACATAACTTCTTCATCCGAAATGTATTTTCGACCCATGATTTATCAAATTAAAGGCCTTTAAGTCTATTTTCAATTGAAATTGACCTAAAATGTAGTTTTATTTTTCTAATAAGAATGAGATGCATTGAATGAATTGGTGTTGAGGGATTAATGTTTTAAACCTTAACTTTTATGATTCTTACTTTGCATTAGGGTCTTATGTTTGATGCTTCTATGTACTCTATATGTAGAAACACCCTTGTTTAGCACTAATCCTCAAGGATAAAGTTGAGTAACGATTTTCCATGAGTAAAACTCTATTACTTTCCAAATGGTTGATATTCAACTCCATATCATGCAATGTTTTCCATATATTTTCAATGTATCAATGTTTATGTTCAATTATAAATGTCATACTTTTAAATGCATTCAAGTTATACTTATGTTATGAATCAAAACCATGGACTACAATGTTTAAATGAAAGAGATGCAAAATTTCTAATGTATAGTGTCAACTCGAAGTTTTTTCATGGCAAGACTTTAAACTCGCCTGATAGTCCTACTGTAGGGGAAGTGAAATAAACTATCGACATGTTGGGAGACGTCCCTTGGCTTAAAGAGCCTTTACGTGACCTAAGAGGGTTACTATGGAGCCTAGCTTATATGTCGAGTTGTAGCACACTTATATTTTTAGAACAAAAACCAGGATATGTTCAAATGCTTATGACAAGTTATATTACGCTTTATCACGAATAAGGATATGTCGCATCTCTCATTTATAATATTATGTTTTGAAATGATAGAGTGTTTCACTATGATGTTTATGCTATCTATGATTTCAAGCCAATGTTTTCATGTTTTCAAGTTCATGCTCTATATGCATAAATGTTTATTTATTTTTTTATATATTAGAGATAAATGCTAGTCCATGGTATTTTCATACTTGTGCATCATTGTTATTTACTAAGCATTAGCTTACGTTTTCTTAAATGTTTTCAGGTAGCCAATCCGAGAGGCCCTAGGAGGAAGCCATATGTCGATTTTGAGCTATGGCCCACGGGCCTATGTTATATGTATTTGGACTGGACCCTAATGTTTTGTAATGTTATAAATGATATAACCGTGGCGGCCTCGAATAGGCCCATATGTATGTTTATGTTATGGATTAAGCACAGCTCTGCCATATATGACACAAGTTATGTTTTAAATTATAAAAATCCTACTTCCGCAATTATATATCATTTTTAATGATTATGCACAGGTGTTCAACCAGTTTATGTAATGCGACCTTGAGTAGTCTACTGGCCTATTATGTACCCTAAATTCGCTTAGGCAGGGTTACGGGGCGAGACAAATGGTCTCGAGGGCTCCCCCAAGCCAGGCTCTACACCTACACAGCTCCGGCCATCCTAAGCCAGGCTCCACGCCTCACGGCTTTGACCATCCTAAGCCAAGCCCCGCGCCTGCACAGCTCCAACCACCCTTCACATCAGCAGCCTCCAAGGCTCGCCAGATACAGGCTATGCGCCTCAACATTCTCTTTCTCACCCTTGCTCTAGACGTCAACGGATTGTGGACTGGAAGCTAGAATCAAAGGGAACGGTTGAACCACTCGCCCCCTGAAGCGCACGTGGACTTGTCCTATCAACCAACTAAAAGAGAAAGAGACTTGCCCTCCAGTTGCGCTAGATTGCAAGATCTGGGCATTAAATGAATGTATCACAAGCATTAAATGCAGGCCTAATCCACATTTAATGAGATGGACACGGGGCACACCCTGATTGGGCAAGAGCCTGATGATTATCATGATGTGCCACGTGCCCGCCACATCAGTCACCACCCCTACTATAAATAGCTAGCTCATTTATGGCCCAAAGAAAAGAATTGAATGCCTTCCGACCTCTCTCTCACTCACACTAGTGATTCTCTCTCTCTCTCTTGCCTATCTTTGGTTCTTTTCTTACCACCTTCGAGAGGCTCGAGCCACGTTAGCGACTGTTGAAATTTCCAGACGGGCCCCATGTCAGGCAACCTCACACTCCTCGGTCCGCTCCTCCTACAATGTTCAAGGGCTTCAATTTGAATGGTAGATGGTTTGTGTTTGGATGTAACTTTTTAGGAGCTTTTGATTTTAGCTTCTGGGGGGTTGTCTAGGACTTCCACTAGGTTGAATTTGCAATTTTTTGTTTCCCTTTCATTTCCAAAGTTTATTCACCAAAGAATTTGCTATATGAACTTCAATGCAGCAAATCCATGCAAAAGACCAATGTTTACATGATTGTTTCAAGAACAAAATGGTCTTAGATACTTGCTCATGGTTTTATTTCTTTTTCTTGATCCTTAACACACAATGGAAAAACCAACTATTCTTTCTATCCCTCCCTCTTATGCAATTTCTTTAAGGCTGTGTTTAAATCCCTAATTTGTTGAGAAAAAAGAAAAATGAAAGAGATATGAAAATAATCTTATGTTTGGTTGTGAGAGAAAGTATATGATAAAAGAACATAAAAACAAATAAGTAAGAATTTAAAATTACTCATTTTCTTCTCTTTTCTCTCTTTTTTGTTTTTCTTATTTCTTTTTATTTTTTTTCCCTCTACAAATTCAGGATCTAATATAGCATAAATGTGCTACAATTGCTTGTATCAAAGGGGTTATTTTTTTCGGGTTTTGAATCGTGACGATCAGATCGCAATGAAGTAACCATAGATCAATTATTTATCATTACTCGGTTGGATTCTTGAAGAAAACGGGGGAGAAAAAATTGAACTCTGTTATGTGATATGGTGTTTGGCAAACCTGAATAAAAGTCCTTGATCCGTTAGTTAGATGATTAGTGAATCAGTGCAATGTTGAAAGTGGTCCAACCTGTGTTTTAAAAGGATTTTCAGTTTATGGGTTCTCCAGTTATTCATCAGAAAACCCCAAGCCAACCAGCCTATGAAATATACATCTTTCAATAATTTCAGAACTGTTGTTTCTCTCTCTTGTTTTCAGTAGTTGTTGAATATAATAACAGAAAGGACAAGAGTATGATTGCTTGCAACAAACCCTGATAATTACTTGCAATTCCTCTATGTATGTAGTGGTTGAGAACTTAAATATGTCATAATAGGCAGGGATAAGCAGCTGAAAAGGAAAACAAAAAAGAAAAAAAGAAAGAAAGAAGAAAAATTACTTGGTGTAAGGTATTCTAGAAAACCTCATTACAAAAATTTGACAAAGAAGTGGTACCATTGTTTGAACCCTCAAAGGGGGGGGGGGGGGGGGGGGGGGGTCAAGCCTAAATTTTAAGTTGAGTTAGTGGTGGGATAAATAACCTTTTTGCCCTTGGTTACACCCAATTTAATCAAATAAATGAAGGAAAAGGGGAGGGAAAATTTAACTCCCTCCCCTTTTCCTCAAATGGATAATGATTCTCAATTTTTTTCTAATATCCGAATATTACATGTTTCTCGGGTATTTTTTGAATTTCCCAAATTATTCAAGACAATTAATTATTTATTATGACTCATACTTTTTTTACCTTTCTCAATATAAATTTATTTTGTCAAAGAAGTTCCTAAATGTGTTATGAGTTGAGTAAAGTTTCATAGAATGTTTACTACCCAAGAAAAGAGACAAAAATAAAATAATTAAAAAAAATTTTGAAAAAAAAAAAAAACGGAGAAATTTGAAGCTGTTATGACTTTTTTATCTTCCCACTCAGTCAGTTACAGCCCAATCAATATTGCACTTTGGAATCATCCAATTTAAGGGACAAGGATTCAATTTAAAAATAAAAAGGGGATAAGGAATGTTTTGTCACAAAAATGACAAACTTAAATTCACCTGTCAAGTCCTGAAAGCTTCACGATTTTATTTTGGCAAAGGCAAATGATACCCAAACTCCAATTCGTGATTCTTTTGAACCATTGCAATTAGGGCTGGCCCTGAGGTGAGTCCAGCAAGCTTTTGGGCTTGGACAACCCAATCTAGTGTCACATCCAATGGACTTGGTAATATTTAAGTTAAAATGTCAGAAAGGAAGGAAAACTCTATTTTTTTTTTCAGGTGTTCACAATCGCCATGTTATTGCCGTAAACAAAATTCAAAAATTAGAAAGAGAAGGAAACTGAAAAGAAGAAAATGAGAGTAATTTAAAATTTTGTCTCTCATTTCCCTTCTCTTTCTCTCTTAAGCAGAATCAAACAAGAGAAGGGAAAGAGGAGAGAAAATTTAACCTTCTCTTCCCTCCCGTCCCCCAAGTTCTAAACGGGTTGCTAGTTTTTCACAGTTAAATATGATAGCTACACATAGAAATTTATTTTTTTAATAGCTAAAATCACTTTCTAATTAGAATAAAATGCCAAATGATGTTTTAAGCCCTTTTAGACTTTTTTTTAAGTTCATTTTTGTGGTTATTCCATATTAGATGTTTAAATTTGGTGAGAAAATGAATTATTTGAAAAAATCAACTTCAGCCTAAATAAAGTTAATTTCCCTCCTAGTAAAAACATCTAAATGGTATTTATGCACTTGTAGACTTTTCTGATTTAGTTTATTATTGAAATACAGGAGGTTAAAATAAAAACTGATCCAACTAGAGGGGCCGAAATATAATTTTCCTTTGCTTTTTTTCTGTTTAAAAAATATAATTGACTAACTTAATTTTTATCACTTGAAATTGAAAGAGTTGCTACGGTGATATAGTTCCATATAAGAATTTTGTTTGTGTACATAACAATTTCTAGTGGAGCCAGACATAGTAGCCTTTTTTATAATGATAATGAATCACACTTAACACAAACATATGACAAACCTAGTGATGACTAGGAATTTATGATGAATATTTTTGCAGTGATCTTACTCTTGCTGCGAAGAGGCTATTTCTGTATAGTGGTTGTGAACTTAAATTGCATAGTAGGCAGATGGAAAAGAAAAGAAAAGAAAAGAAAATGAGTTGCATAAAACTAAGAGGTATTTTAGAATACCTCATTAGAGAGATTTGAGAAGAGCCAGGCGATACCATTGCTTGAACCGTTGGAAGTGGGGAGTAACACCACGACGGTGCGGCCAGTGGCCACTGAGCAACTGAAAGCTTTGGTGCAATGACAAACAAAAAAAACCAGTTAAATTGAGTTGAGTAATAGGGTCACACGCTTTGATTTGGATAATAATCTTTTGCCCCCTTATACTTACGCCCAGTTATTTGTGTTTGAAATGTGACCCTTGAAATTTTAATTTTCTTCAACTAAAATTATTTTCTAACCAAACTAATGTAACCTTCTAGATTTTGTTGGTTTATTTTTTTTATTTTTCTTTTATATTAGATGTTTATTTTGCAGAGAAAATAATTTATATGAAAATATCAACTTTAGCATAAATAAAATTAATTCCCTGCCAAAATTAAAAAGCCAAAATAATATTTATGCACTTAGACGTTTTGATTTATTTGATCTTTTCCTTTCATTTTAATGGTTTAACTTGGTTTCCAATAGTTTTACTTGAAAATAATTTTCACTTCTGCGTAAACTAACCCAACCAAGTAGGTAATTTTTCTTTCTGTTTTTTTTAAATAATGTGGCTCACTTAATATTTGTCACTTCAAATTAAAAGAATTGTCACTATAATGTAATTCTAGATATTAAAAAAAAAAAAAAGTTGTTTAACAATTTCTAGGGAAGCCATTGGAAGTATTCACTCCAAAAACAGCTACCTAGATCAATTTGAGGAACTATTAAAGAATCAACCAGAGCTAAGCATAATCATATACGAGAAGAGGTACAACGAAGCAGTGAATGGAATTACATGCACGTAACAACTCAGGTTCAACTCTTGGGGTCAAGTCGCAAAGAATTTATCATTTGTGAATACTCTAGTCTTGGAGTGGATGACTTACCTTTGATCGGACCGAGGAGTGAATTAGTCAAAGTTCACATAAACGGCCAGATACCTCTAACCGCAATTCCTAAAAAAGCACTGAGTTGTTAGACATGTTATAGACTTTTATAATGATAAGAAACCTCAATTTAACACAAACAACATGTAAACATAGTGATGATTATCAATTTATGATGACTATTTTTGCAGCATATGAAATATAAATCGAGCACCAGATACAATGTCGATGTTTTAAAGGGGAATCCATTGCACAAAACTTCATCCACTGCAGGGTTTGGGAAGGCTCATGTGCATGCAACCTTACCATTGTGTGCGGAGGGGCTATTTATGCATTCTCTTCTATGACTCAGCCCTTCAAACGCTAAAAGTTCTGGGCCAAAAATGAACCATAGCATTGCAGCCTAGTGGACTTCATTTTTTTGGGTCTATTGTAACTTTAGACAGCCCAAGGTGGCCATGAACAAGTAGCAAGTTTGGCCCGAGCTGCATGGCCCTTAGGAAACAAAACAATTCTCCACATGGGCCGAAACCCCCAACACCCAAAAGAAGAGAGAGAGAGAGAGAAGGAAGGGGAAAATTTTGTATCTAGAAATTTTAAAAAAATTGAGCTCTCAACGACATTGACATGGAATCACTTGACTTCATGGAATTAGTGTCGAAATTCATGTTTGACTCCTTCAAATCGTACCTAATTCGCAGGTGAATGCATCCATCCATTAATTAAAGTAGGAAAGACCATAGTACAAAGTTAGGATGGAAATTGATGCTCTGGTTGAATCATAAATGTGAGAAAAAAGCTATTCTCGAAGTTTCTTTTTTTACGTTTTGGTTCACAATCACTCACAAATGGTGACTCATTGATCAGTTGATTTTCATGCTAAGGTCTTAAGTTTGATTCCTCCTTATTTTTCTTTGTGACTAGTAGAATTTATGTAATACATATAATTTATATGGTTCATGTTGACATTAGTCTTATATGAATTCAAGAGAATAGTTAGTTGAATGTCTAGACATCTTGTAGTAAAGTAAAAAAATTATTTTTTATAAAATATTGTAATAAAATAATATAACGACGGTAATTTGATAATTAACTATCATTTTGATGGATCTTTTTTTTTAAAGTAATGACAGTTATTAATTTGTGTGGTTGTGCCCTTAAGAAATAAGTTAAGCATGCATGAATAGAATTAAACACTACTGAAAATTGTGAAGACAATTTTTTTATTTTTAAGGTTCATTAGAATAGAATACAAGGAGGACTCAAGTCAAAAAAGAAAAGAGAGAGTGAGACCGGAGTTTGAATCTCGATTGGTAAGGGAAGGGGTAAGTGTCTGACCACTGGGCCATTTCTCTTGCTCATAATTGTAAAGAAAGTATAAGTTTACACTTTATACAATTAAAGAATACATGCTTAATCTTAAAATAACAAACACAATTTGATCACATTATTTATATAGACATATATATTTTATGTATGTAATATAATTACACTAAATTTAATGGAGAAGTGCCGTGTCAGTTGGGATTGGGGGTTTGGAACTAGGAATGATAGTGTCGGTGGGCGGTCCGCTCGCGGCCAGAACAAATACTTTTGTCCGTGTTCGATCCGTTGCCACACATGTTGCCACATCGACACTTTCCATTGTCCTACGTGAGAAGGAAAATTGTGTCCTCAAAAATTGAAAGTTTTTAAGAGTATTAAAAGAAACACATATAATATTATGTTAATATAGGAGAGGTTAGAGGGCATTTGTAAACCCGACTTGATGAGCGGATTGCTTCAAAATAGTTTGTTGATATTGCGAAAATTAAATTAATAAATTTAATACTTATGTAGTTTAATGTCATTTAATTAACCGGATTTGGCATTTCGATTTTGAAGTTATTAATTTGATTATCTCAAAATAATTTGACTGTAACAAAGAAAAAAGGAATAGAACTTAAATAATAGAGGAGATGACAAAGCTTAAATCTTATCAGCTATAAAAATGTTAAAAAAAATAGTGGGTATTTTGTGTGAAACGAAAGAACCACAAATCAACATATCATTTTATACAATAATTATGAAAAAAAAAAAATCTGTTTCTATAACATTATATAAAAACTGAGATGTTAAGTGATGAGTTAGATGACCTTTATTCTTGAATCAGTTGTTTGGTAGGAGAGGAAGAAATTTTTTAATAGCATCTTCTTTTTGGCGGCTTGGTTGGTTGGTGAGAAGAAAAAGGTTAGAAAACAAGGAGAAAATTTGAAAAATCTTTCAAGAACTTGTATACTGTTAGATAGATGAGAAGAGATTTAGAAGAAAATTTAGGTGGGAAAAGGTACAAAAATTAATAATAAAACATAAGATACCAGCATTGAAAATGACTTAAATATTCTTTTATCAATGGAGGATAATTTGAATTCTTCTCTCTCCTAATCTATTGCTCTCTCTCTTTTATGTCTCTTTCTCTGCACTTTCTTTTCTACCAAACGTTAAATTAGTACATACCCCACCCTCACATCTAGGCTAACCTAGCAGTCTTAACTCTTAAGTGTGAATTGGAGACGTTAAACTTGAAAGTTTCGTAGGACTGGTCAGCTAACCTCTAAAATGTGTTTTGTACGAAAAAATTATTCATTGTTTATGGAAGAAGGGTCTGTGGTGCTCCATCAGACACAATATCCCGCGTTGATCGTGCTTGTAGAACAAGGATAAATGGTACTCCATTAGGCATAATGTTCTATGTTATTCTGTCATTAACATAGACATTGTGTTAAGAGTGTTGGGATTAGCTTACTTACAACTTGACTAATTTCTTTCTCAATCTAATTAAATACAATCAAATGTAGGTTCTCCCTGTTTGATTACAGTTTTTATTTTTTATTTTGATTTCTTGAAATTCAAAGAAACTGAGTATGGCACACTGGTTTCGAATTCATCAAAATTGTGTTTTGTAAATTTGTCTCGAAACTTGTTTTCAGAAAAAAATTTCATAAACATCCCTAATTTTAGGAAGCAATAAAAAGGTGTTTTATCAGTTTCATGAAATATTTTCATTAAAAATGAAAACGATGTAAAAATATTATTATTTTTGAAAGTCTCATTTTTTTTATTTTCGAAAACAAGAAAAATAAAATATCATCAAACAAAATTTTTTTTTTGAGAACACAAAAAAAAGAAAATGAAACTAAAATAAACATGGCTCAAAAACCTTTCTGACAAAGATTGCCAAGTCTTGAACTCATAATATTTGAGTTTACAATTCATCCTTATCTACACCTGACCTTGCTCTAAGAACACTGAATAAAGTGATATGAGTTGTTGTATAATTAAAAGATATGTAGTTACGTTGAATGCACGGTGACAATGAACCAGCAACCTTAGCTAGCATTAGGTGTTACAATTCAACCAAATTTAGGGCACATCACATGACCATAAAGTTCATAAATTGTTCACCAATCAAATTATCTACAGTTTTGTTGACGCCTTAGGGACCATTCCTTAATTATGACTTAATCTCAAATAATTCCCTCAATTTACTCACCCAACATCAACATCTAAACCAATTCAATCCTTATTTTATGTCCTGTTGAGGTGATGTGTTCGAGTTTTTTTCTCGGGTGGGACGTGTCATGGCTAGTTATACCCTATTTCACCAATGTTGTACCGAACAAAAAGTTATTAGATTGGATGTTTGGAACTGTAGAGCCAAATGTTTGTAAAGCTGTAAAACATACCAAGCAACGTAATATTGAACTATGTCAGTTTTTTTTAGATCGGCTGGTTACGTAAACAAGTTAAATTTTAATATATATTTAAAACTCGACTTGATAGACATATATGTAAAGATAAAAATAAATAAATAAATTATTTAAGTTTGACTTATCATCGACTCGATTAAATTCACTTGAAATCGGTTAAAAAGATAAACAAATTAAATTTAAATACATTTTAAAACTGAATAATTTTTTTCCTCCCGTTTTATATCCATCAGATCATGCAGTAGCTCCTTTATGGGCATATTTTGAAAAAAAAATTCTTTTTTTTTTTTTTTTTTTTTTTTTTTTTAAGTTTGGCGGTCGAGTTAACGGCTAAACTTTCTTCAATATTGTAATCATCAGTTGTTTAGAGAAGCGAAAAAATACAAGGACGGACATGGTGACTTAAAGGCTGAACTCTTAGGTGGGACCCAGAGGCAATAGAGGTTTGATTCATCGTTTTGAGAATTTGGACTCTTCCCATTCTTCATTGATCTTTCCATAACCAATTGATCATACTCTCTTGGAAATCATTCTGTGATCATCATCATCCATTTCTTTCTCTTGAGGAGTCCCACCTCACTCCATGGTTGTGGAGGTAATAGCTCTCATCTTTGTTCATGGGTTTTTCTCTATTGAATGAACTATGATGATTTATAGTGTTGATTTACTATAACTCTGCTTCTCCAACTCTTGTTTGATTATTGGGTTTAGAATCTGAAGCTATATCTCTGGTTCACTACCATTACTACTTTGTGAGAAGAGAGTTTTGATTGCTATCAAATGTATTATGACTATTTGATTGTTCTTTTTGAGTTGGTTCTAAAAACTTGTTGTTTGATGGTTTGCGGGTATTCCCTGGAGTTCGTTTTTTAGGGGAACTTTGTTGAGGAAATCTCATACTTAGAGGGAGAGTCAGAGAACTTTCAATTTTGACAAGTTTCAAAAAATTTTGTTTTTTGATGGTTCGTGGTTTTTCATTCGGATTCATTAGAAATGGAGACTCATTGAGAGAAGATGTCTTAATTTGAGATTTTTTTTTTGTGGTGATATCATAGCTTCAGTCTGCTAAGTGCTTTAGAGAGAGAGAGAGAGAGAGAGAGAGAATTTGACAAAATTCAAAGCTAAGTCTCTGAATCCTCATGGGTAGTTTTTGGATAGAATTTTGGGGTAACCCATCATAATAATGCTCAAATTTCAGATTACATGGTGATTGAGAGTTCCTGATATGTGTATGCTGTTGTATGAATCAATTATCAATATATTCATTTGCCGTGTGCTATTATCAATCAACTAATGCAGAGGATAAAAATAGAAAAGCCAGGACAAATCACCATTAGATGAGAATCAAACCAAGGAAATCAATTATATGCATGACCTTTGCTGCTGCTCTTAGCAGCTGTACATCAATGGGTGCTAGAATTACATGTGTTTGATGAAATGCCTTGATGAAAACAAAACTAATGCTCAATTATTCATTGTCAAAAGATCATACCTTAGAAAAGAAAGAGAGAGAACGAAAGAAAATCGTTGCCAGAAAGAGTTGTAATGTTTGATTTGTTTAATTTTGAGGCTCAATCCGACCTTGATGAATGCCATGCTGCTATGTGTTGATGACTTTTCTGCAGGACCATGAGATGCCTAACGGCTGGCCACTCGGCCTGGGAAACTTGAACATGAGACTTAGAGTGACAGAGACCTTACAGCCTGCTGCTGCTGCTGCAGCAGCAGCAGCAGCAGAACCGCATTCTTTACACGCACCTTCATCCAGCTTCTCCTCATGTTCATCCTCCAACCTTGACACCGAGGTATACTTCTTCCTCACCCCTTCCGTTTCTTTGTTTACCCACTTATTTGCGTCTCTTTCATTTTCTCCTTCATATACATATATGTCTATAGCAACTTCAAGAAAGAATGACCTTTACTTGTACTCTCTGTCATGTTCCGTAAACCTTCTTAGATCATATGCATCAGACCCGTGGCAGAACTAGGCAATGGGGGGAGGCTGCCATAGCAATCCTCAGCTTCATGGAACCTTTCCATATATAGTGGGTATATATGTATACATAATGTCCTTGCAAATATAAAAAAATTTGTGATATAGAATGTGGGTCCTATTCATTTTTTTCCTGTACTCTTAACGTAAATAAAATCACATTCAGTGGGATTCTAATTTGCAAATAAAACTTAAAACAAAATAATTAAATCAATAGGTAAAACTTATATTTCAAGATTTTGCATTTTCCCAAAACAAAATCCTAAGTCTGCCCCTGCTTGGGACTAAAGTTTTGTGCTTAAGGGCTTGTTTAGTACTGGCTTTTTGCATAGTTTTTTTTAAGCAAAAAAGTCAATTTTTTTTTTTGGTTTTTTTGTTTTACTTTTTTGCTTATCCTTAGCTAAAATAAAGCAAGAAACATAAAAAAAGCTAGAAAAATTTGACTTTTTTAATTGTAAGCTTAAAAAAACCTTGGCTAAAAAACTGTACCAAACGAGCCTTAAACGACTATTCTCGAATCAAGATTCAATGTTAGAGAGATGCTGCAGAGTTGAGATACACTGAGCGAAGGGGTAGAATTGTATTCAATTTACAGAGAATTTCAGTGGGCATTAACATTTAAAAGTCATTCATTCTTGAAGTTGCTTGAAATGTACACCCCTGGCTGCAGGCTTGATCCCCTCTCCCACTCACTAGTCATATGTTTCTTCTATGTGAGATCAAACCAGTCCACGGCATCTTTCTTCCAAGACCATAGCGTGCCACTGGGCCGGCTAATGGGAATTAAAACAAGGGAAGGAGGAGCCTTGCACTGCCCAAACTCAAACCATTTTGAACAACGTGAGAGTCGATCAGAGAGAATATCATGCCCAGATGTCCCCCGGGGACACGGAGAAGAAGTTTCTCGGGGAATTTGTGTTCCTCGATTAGTTAGCATCCTAGTGAAGTTGAGCCGAAGTAAAAGCAACTCAAGGTGGTGAGCTTGACAACTAGATTACATGTGTTTTCAAGGCATACCAGAGGAATAAACTGTTATATCATGGTATCATTCATGTTGCCACTTGTATTCTAGAATGAATGATTCAATTGTTGTTTGTTTGGTTGGCTTTCTAAATAAAGAAATTTTTCCAAATTGACAAGTCAGTCCGAGCTGCTGGTTCTTGAATTTGAATTGGTTTTCATATACCTTGATATTGAGATGATTTACAGGATCAACCTTGGATTGCTTGATCACTGATTGTTACTTTGTTTGAATTGCTGGTATTTCTTATTACAGTAAATAATTTTTAATCAATAATATTTTGTTTTGAATCTGCTCAAAGAATTTCATATGTTTTTCATGAGGAATGAACTGAATGGAAGCCAACTGAACTAGAGGGGCAGCTTATCTAATAAAGATTTTGATAGGCTGCAACTAAATTTCACATGTTGCCTAACTGTGATATAAATACTCACTTTTCAGTTCTTGTATTCAAATCTTGAAGCTTGATGATAAAAGTGAAAAGAGGAACCTGGCTAACCTGGACTAAAATTATAGGTAAAAATAGAGCTTTAGAAATATGAAGGGGTGCATTTGTAAATTTCCAAGAGACAAAATTGAACAATATTTTAACCAAATATGAAAATGCAATTTATGAAAATTTGAGGTGCTTCGGCACTTTTGAGGACATTTACCAACATAATTATCAACTGCTGGATGTACCGTGAAGATTTCAAGGATATAGTGCAGAAGGTTAAATATTAAGGAGTTATTAATACAGGATTAGAAGGTTATTTATCAGGAGCAAAAGGTTTGAGATTTTTTGCAGATCAGGTAGCAGAAACCTCTCATTATCTGGATATTCGTCGTGTTACATCTGCCACTGGACAATTTTACATTTGTAATAGTGGTGCTTAAGGAAATCTACACCATCTAAAAACTATAATATACATGAAAAAATGTATGATTTGTACACAGATAGCGGAGTGATTTTGCCCTGATCTAGAGGATATCCAATGAAAAAGCTTAAGAAGTCACATTGGCGATCGGGAGAGAAATAACCCCAATTACTAAAGAGCCTGTTTGGAACTCGTGAAAGGAAAAGAGAAAAAAAAAAAAAGAAGAAAGAAAAGCAAGAGAGAGAAATTGTAGGAAAAGTTACTATTTTTCTTTGTTAGGCTATTTGAAGGAAAATAAAATTTTCTTGTTTAAAATTAAAAAAAAAAAAGAAAAAGAAAAAGAGCAAAGAAAATAATAGTGTGACTGTTGAAAAGGAAATAAGGAAAAAAATGAATATAAAATGACAAGGAAAATAACTTTTTCTTCTTTGTTTTTGAATTTTCTCCTTTCTCTCCAAACTAGAAACCAAACATAAAAAGGAATAACTTAGCCATTTGGTTACGATCTCATTTTCAATTTTTCATTTTTGATTTTTAGAATTCTCTTGAGAGGTAAATTGGCTTCACCATGTTTCGAAATTTGTTTTTAAGAAAATTTCAAATAATACCTCTATTTTAGAAACCAAAAAAAATCAACTATTTTATGAGATTCTAAAACTTTTTCATTCAATTTGAAAATAATGGTGCTTTTAATGGTTCCCTTTCTTATTTTCCCAAAAAAACGAAATAATGGGAAGTTTTTATTTTTTTTAAAACAAAAAAGAAAAGAAATATACCTAACGGCCTTCCAAACAGGCTGTATAGCAAGGGGCCACGTGTAAACGATCCTGCGATCATAGATACAAGTTTTCTGCGTGAGTACATATACAGCATGACTCCTTCGTCCCCAAGCCCAACTCTTCCCAGACCCCAAAACCCCAACAAAGCCCTCGCCAAAGCCACACGGCTCTGAAGGCTTCTGCAGCCAAAGCCACCATGTCCGCCGTCGCCGCCGCAAGGTCCATCTTTCGCTCCAGCTCCTCCGCCCGAAGCGCTGGGGCGAGACTCGCCGGCGGAGCTAAACCCAAGGCCGCCCGGTCCCCCTTTCGCGTCCCGACGCAAAAGCCACTCTCTTCTCGCATTTTCAGGTTGCTCAATGAATTACAACTATTAGTATATTGGATCTATATTTGATAATTGAAAAAAAGAAAAGAAAAGAGTTGTTTCATTGAATTGATCAAAAGTTCTATGTGGTGCATATTGAGCAGGTCTCCTGTTGAGATGAGCTGCGTCTGCGTCGATTCGATGCTTCCGTTTCACACTGCCACTGCCTCCGCATTGCTCACTTCAATGCTCTCCGTCACTCCTCGATGCTATGGTTGGACTCTTGAAGGTAAAAAAAAATTTCAGTTTATATATATATATATATATATATAAACATATGTGCAGATATATTTGTGTTTTAGGTATATTGGAGTTTGACTGCACAATGTTCAATGATTTTTCTGACAACTATGATGTGTTACATGTTGAGTAGTTAGGTGATTTATTTTGATTATGAAAATTTTGAACTGATAGGGGTTGGTTGTTTGGTTTGTGTACAAACTTTGGTGACCTTGCTTTCTTTCTTCTTCTTTTTTTCCTATTTTTTTTGAATTAATTGGTGTCTGATAGATAGGTAAAATGTCTTCGCTAGGTAGTTGGGGTACAAGAACATATTGCATTTTGGAAAGTTTCTGAGCTTTCATAGATATTTATGTAATGTTTGCTGTAGTTCAGTTCAAGGAGAAAAGGACAAAAAAAAAGGGAGTACTTATAGCAGTTTTATGAAATTGAGCTTCTCCATAGAACACTACAAAGAATTAACAGATTTTATATCAAAGCCTAGATATATGCCTAATCCCATTATAGGTTTCACTGACTTCCACATTTGGATAACTTAATAAAAATTTGAAGATTTTTTTGGGCACACATTTTGGTTTTTCTGAAAAAACTCTAGAATGGAGGAATACATTTTCTGTCCATGTGTTATTGTGACCTTTCTTATATTTTTTGTATTCCACTCTATACATGATCATATTTAGTATTCCACTCTATACGTGACCATAGTTAGGAATTTTGCATTTCCTTAATGTTCTCCAACTTGTTCCAATCATGCAAACATTCTGTAAGAAATTTGGATTAGTAGCTTATGTCACTTGTTGGTATTTATTTTGGGAGGTGGGGGTTGTCATATTCCCTGTTCTGAAATGTTGGATCTGAAACTAATGTCAGTAATTTTTCTTTTTTTCGGTTGCACTTTGTGTCTGTCTCTAGGTGTCCTCTCTCTCTCTCTCTCTCTCTCTCTCTCTCTCTCTCTCTCTCTCTCTCTCCACATATATATGAATAAAAGAATGCATATTCTTATGCATTCTTTTTCCTGTTGTAGGGCAAGACAAGACTAGATGAAGATGATGCAACCAAAGATCGAGACAGTATTGGTGGATGCTCTCTTCCATAGATTAATGAGAAAACTTTGTTTTTAGAATAGATGAGAAACAAG
This sequence comes from Euryodendron excelsum, assembly GCA_033060915.1. Taxonomy (NCBI): domain Eukaryota; kingdom Viridiplantae; phylum Streptophyta; class Magnoliopsida; order Ericales; family Pentaphylacaceae; genus Euryodendron; species Euryodendron excelsum. The sequence continues at coordinate 53,314,473 of CM065377.1, read as the reverse complement.
TGAACACTTCAATAATTTCATGAAGTTCATGAAGGACAAAAAAATTTCATGGAATTCTTATCAAAGACTCCTCTTGCCAAGTTATTCCATGTAGTACTTGCATTACTTTTTTAGAAACAAAGTTATCTATTGGTAACATCTTTTAAGTTTCCCTTCTATTCATGGGGATTAGTGCAATATGATTGTAATTGTCTGGATTTTCATGATAGGCTGTATTAATATTATCTATGTTAAACTTATGAATGCCTGAATATGGGTACTCTGGCTGCACATTTTAGAAGTTAAAGATGTAGAGGAGAGGGGTTAGCCCATGGGTAGTGGCACTCCCACCCATGATTGTGATCATAGGTTTGACTCATCCTCCTCTCCCTAAAGCTTTGGCCCTCCAATGTACCAAAAATAATATATATGTAAGCTAGCGTATTAGTTGCAGGTGTTGTGTCATTATTTAGTTTTTATTTTTTTGTCTTAAGTTTTTAATTAACATTTACCATGAAATTCCCATTGGGCTCGTTCCATCGGTTTGAACCTTATAATCATTATAACAAAAATTCATTGCCTGCTGCTGGTCTTTTTCAATCGTCTTTGTTTACTCACCTATGGTGCTATCTTGCTCTTCACTTATTTCCTTTGCATAATCAAACCATTGGTGGAGACTATGAGCATCTTTCCTACTTTTTCCACTCTAACCCCCTCCAAGAGTGAAAGCTCCACCACCTTGTAGGAAACACCCACACCATGCCAAACTTACAAAGAGCCAAGGACCAAAGATGTCTCGCCACCTAACAAGGAGCCAAGGACCAAAGATTCCCCTTATGCCTGCACATACGACGTGAATTGACATAAATTCGCCTCCTCCTAACTAAATTATCAAAAATGAGACCAATTGTCTTACTCATCAAAAAAAGAAAGAAAAAAAAATCTTGCCATGCACCACCGTTCAAGCCCAAAAAAAAACGTTGGAAGAAGCCTTTGGCACCCGCACCTCTTGCCAAGGAAAAGAATGGGGGAGAATGACTAGATGAATGAGTATTTCTTTTTTCTTTTTCTGTTGACATTCATGTTAGTATAATCATTCAAGGATCATACTGATGAATTGTACTTAATCAGATTCCAAAGATGATGTATGATGCATGTTGGAGGGTTCGGGCAAAGTTTTGTGCACACGGGCTCTAAGAGAATGCCTGATAAAAGTAATGAGCTTCCGTAAAGCAATATGAACATTTCATTTCTACTATTTCGTCTAGTAAGATAATGTAAATTCTTGTTAATGGAATTTTTTTATAAAACATGATGATCATGATGTTCCCTTATCATGTAGTATCTACTCTCTAATTTCACCTTCCCTCTGTTAAGATGCAGACATGTTTTGATCGTTCTGATTTCCTTTATTGCCAGCTTTGTTATGATTTATTATGATACTTGCAGCACTAGAAAATATCTTTTGTTTATGGCCGTTTATCGCATAAGTTGTTTGGACATTGTAAAGGCATTATGCTCATGATGTTTATGTATATTAACAAATATAACTTGCCTAGAGTTTTCAATGGAACTCTGGTGGACAACCAATGTGTCAGCATAAATTTAAACTGCAGGCAGGAAGAAAAAATATATACTCTCATATATCCAACTATGTAGGATTATATCTCTTTGGCAACCTGAGAGGAACTAGAACCCTAAGATAACCCTAATAGCCATTTTGCACTGTTGACTATGGTTTATTTGGGAGTTCCAAACTTTCAATTATTTCCTTGGGAACGCCATATAATTGGATACATCAAATCTAGTTTTTAATGATTTAGTTAATTTTATCCTGCTTTCGTCACTTGCTGAAATTCCGATTGCTACTAAGATGTTCTGACTGATGATGGATCTGGGATGTATGATGGGTTTCTGAAAGTTATAATCGTCTTTCTTCTACTTTCCGCTCAGCTCTATTAAGTTCTTTTTTTTTTTACTTGAGTTTTTCTTTGTTTTAGGGCTGTGATTACCAGTCATTGGCTGACTTCGGGTTGGGCATTGTCATCTTGCCTCCATTACTGGTTATTTTGCAGTAGAAGTTTATTTTTATTTTTTTATGCTATACAGTGAGCAGCTGACAATAGAATTTATGTCTTATTTTGTTACCACCTCTTTCTGACTTCTAATTGTGGCTGTGGGTTGTTCAATTGTTCATTTCTAATGCCCTCCGTAAGTTTGTTCTTTTGTTATTGTATTGTAGATGGATGATTGTTAATTTGTTGGGATGCTGCATTTGATCGTGTTTTCATGGATACCAGTGGACATTGTAAGGCTCTGCTTGAAGCATTATTTCTGCTTGATTCATGTGAAATCCAACGGCTAAAGCTGTACTCTGATCAACTGAAAGTAGGAGGTATCATAGTGTAAAAGGATCATAGTTTCTCTTTTTTCCCTAGAAGATCAAAGTATTGATAGTTATGGTGCATGGAACTCCTGTGTAGCTTTGCAATAATTTCTTTCCCACTTCCAACAATTGGTTCTGGTTGTGCTACAACACTTGCTTTAGGTGCTGTTTGGTTGCTTGGATGAGGTTGTATCTCTGGATAGGGTAGGTTGTGTAAGAGATTGCACAATACTGATGGATTGTAAGGCTATAATCGAGCCAAATGGTGGGTTATTCAAATTTGGCTTGAAAGCTTATCGAGCTTCAAACTGTATTCAAGTTTATCTTATTTATCTTTCAAGCCGATATCAAACGAGCTTTATTGAGTTAAGCTCAAGTAGCTTGAGTTTTTAGTGCATGTAAGCTTATCAAGCCGAGGTTAACAAACTTCAAAATGTGTTCAAAAGTTACCTGGTTCGTTCAAGTTCAAACTAGATGACGAACTGTGGACTGAGCCATGGATTGGTAAATTCAAAGCGAAATTCAGTCAAATCTGCGGATTCTCTTGGTTAAACTCGCCCTGCGGCTTGGAAAACGAGGACCAAGAAGATATTTCAAATGTCACTTACCACCATGTTATCTTGCTTCTTCGTGAAAACTTAGTCAATTAAAATAATAAATATGATGAATACTTGTTATAAAACTCATTAAATACAAAAACCTAGTATAAAAACTCTAATTTGAATTTTATTAAAAATTAATGTTCTCGCGCACCCACACCTTGAACTTATGACTTTTAGTTTAAACTTGACTTGTTCATTAAACGAACTTGACTTGTTCATTGAACGAGCCGATATAGAACGAGATTTTATGGAGGCCCTTGAATAACTTGGTTCGTTAAGATCTATGTTAGGCTGTTTCATCTTCCATTGCGACTCCGTTTCAATGCTGCCGAGAAATACATACAGCTCTGTATTGTCTTATCCCCTACCAGGCCTGCTTAACTGAGAAATTGCCTCCTGATTTTTATTCGTCATGAGCACAATGTCAATCTCCAAGCTTCCCAGGGCATTTCAGCCTTGGGCCAGACCACTAGCCTGTGATTTGGATGAAATTGGAAACTGAGGTTACCTCTTTAGGACCATTTGGAAATAGTTCAGTTTAAAACAAAAAACAAAAAAAATCAAGCTATGGCTCGTTTACAGCCTTAAACACGGTGGAGGATATTTGCGAAGGCAAGCGAAGAGTCATGGCCGCGGCCATAGCCAGAGCAAATACAACAATTTGGAGCATTATACTATTGCATCTCGCTCTGAAAAAAATCGAAATTTGTTCTGGCAACAAAGGTGGCAAGGAGAATCAATGGCGTGAAAAACAAAAACAAAAACAACATCCAAACATTTAGAGCTGAAAGCCTGAACATATATTATAAAGATTACTAGCACATAACATTCACCTAATAAACAGTTTTTGAGCATAAGGTAGGGTGCACAATCCTTTATACATACCAACTACAGAGACTGATATTGGTTCCTACTACATGTTGAGATTGTCACGCAAAAGGCAAAGCGAATACTATTCTAGTGAGAATTGTATATCAAGCCCATCCATCAGGAAAGTTTTAATGTTCCTAAGTTGCATCCCACGTAATGGAAGCCAGTAAAACAAATTATCAGGAGGCCAAACTTCATAAAATACTTGGATACCAAAAATGCCGGCTTCCAAGGGATTTCAATCATTCTTCAACAACATTCACCAATTCATACTCAACTAGAGACAGGTTGTTATCCTCTTTAACCACAAACTTTGCCGGCTCGGTGACCTCAACACGACCCCATTTGTCAACAGCTAGCCTCATGGACCCTTTAAACATGTCAATCTTTGCATTGCGAAGAATCACAGTGGCGCCTGGTTTCATCTGGTCAACTGCAAAGAAAATAAAGCCACCATAGTCAAAGGGGGAGAAGAAGAAGGTGCCGTCATCACCACAAAGAAAAATAGTAAAAAACAAACTGCTTCCCATGGAAGCTTTACCATTTTTCATGATAAGTAAATTGGACAATCAACAAACAAGCTATAAATGCTGGCCATCCCTAACATATAGAAAACTTGAGTATCAAACAAACCCCCCACTTCCCGGCGCCCGCACAGCCAATTAAATATCACATGCAACCAAAAAAAAAAAAAAAAAAAGGAATCATTGGATAATTCTGGTGGAGAAGGCTTATTGCACTCTTTATCATTATGCAAAAAAGCAAAAGCAAAAATAAAAATCTGTGGAAATTTGTGAGATGTTTTGTGGTTCAAAAAGCTAAGATCAATGTGAAGAAGTGCACAATCAAAGAATGCGACTAATGTAACAGGTTGTTCGGGCGTATGGGTGTATAAGCTTAATTTAAATAAAAATAAAAAATAAAAAGACTACTCGTTATCAGCACACCCAAAGGAAAGGTTTTGGGAGCCAATTCAGTTTCACAGGTCATTAGATCTGAGTTACACCCAACAGGACTTGCAAATGTTTTAAAGACGATATCACGAATTGAATCAATGATAACAAGCTCATTAACAAAATAAAAATAAATAAATGAATAAAACACATCGATGGGCTCAACAGCAAGAATCTCACATTGCCACACTCACATACCACAAGAATCTCACATTGCCACACTCCCATACCACAACACACACTGGCATATTTGCCTTCCATCATTGTGTAAAGGGCAAATTACAGTAACACCTCTCAGGTTTCTAACAATTACAGAACCCCCTCAGAGTTTTCTGAAGTAACACATACCCCCTACCAGTGGCGTCAATTAATGAACATAACAAGATTATGCATTCACCCTTCATATTTTTATCCATATTTCGATTTTAACTCACCCTATGAATCCTAAGTCCTAAAACATGAGCGACCATTGTGGCCGGTGACCCTCGCCGACACCATTGCTCTATCTCCTAGACCTTATCAGGACTCCAAGAGAAACAATGCCCAAACCATCCCTGCAGTTTCCACTCACCCTTCCAACCCCAACTCCATTGTGTAGTTCTTGTAAGACACCCCTTACAAGCTCCCTTTCACCACCACCTCACTTGACAATCACACAAACCCAAACCACGGTCAACTCTGTCATTGAGCATTTGTTTGTCCAATTCAACCACCACGTTGGAGACCCCCAGCCAAATACTATTTTATCCTGTAAAATATAAGAAGTATATTACAAAATATGAATACTTTGTGTGTCCCTGTGCTGTTGGACATGATAATTAGATGAACTTGACACTTACACAAGTACCTACACTTGACAACCGTATCCGAATCCATGTAACATAGCAACAAACCACCTTCAAAGACCCACTGCCCAAACCCACCTCCCACCCTTACAAACCACCATAGCAGCAAACCAGCAACCCAAATCCACCTACTATCCCACCTTTGAATTCTGCATAATTACCTAGAGCCCTATCACCATTATATATACCAAGATATATATATATATACACCTCTCGAATTGCACACATGCCCACACATTGAGAAGTGGAAGAGGCAGTGCTGGAGGTGGCGAATGTAATGGGTGGTGGGCATGGGCAACGGGCTAATTATCAAAAAATAAATAGATAAAAGAGTAAAGTAACATGAAGTTTTCACCAGCAAAGTAATTAATGCTTTAACTGTTCATTCTTGAAGAAGTACTACACATTATTATAAAACGGAAGCGTTACTTAGTTGTGCCTACTCAAGTGATGGAACAAAAAAAACCATTGCTCCCCTTGGGCTCATAATATTGATGTCATCTGAGCAGGTTGGGAAGCCAGCCTATGGGATGGGGTTTGGAAGGGTTTCTTGAGTAGGGCCACAGGGCCCAACCTTAGGGGGAAAAAAAAGTGATTAGCATAAACAAATGATTTACGAAATCCAGATCGATCTCCAGTAGAAATGTGGAACAAAAAGAAAAAAACTATCCCCAATTAAACCTCTTTTAACCCATTTCATTTCATTTTTCTTGTTTATTTCAAGAACAGAAGGGGCCTTAACATTCAAGTCAAAGCTGGAAAGAAAATTGAAAGTCACAATTTGGAGCAAAGCAAAGCAAAGCAAATGTGATAATCAATTGGGCACTGCATTTGAAAATTGTATTTAAAGATCTAGAGCGCTTTTGGATAACTATATACACTCAAGAATAGTAAATTTCCAACTTCAAAAAAGTTGCTGCATTGTCTTACACTTCCGCATGCATAGAACCCTCAAAAGAAAACTTAACAAAACATTATTCAAAATAACTTTTTCTGATGATTTCAGTCTGTACCTGAAAAATCAATCCATATTGAAATGTGGATGGAAACCACGGATCAAACACATAAAAACCATTACGTTCCACAAGAAAACACTACATATATATGCGCACACACAAATATTTATACATAATATTTCAACCTTAAATCCCCAATTCACTATGCAGATACTATGCATTCATCTCTATAATGCAAAATTTTCTTTTTACGAATTCCAAGTATCTGCTCGGTGATCAAGCAAACTTATCCGAAATAAAAAAAATAGATTATCAAGCATAAGCCATCGGCAATATATATATATATATATATATAGAGGGAGAGAGAGAGAGAGAGAGAGAGAGAGAGAGGACCTTGGTCGTTACGGGCGGTGAAGAGAATGGTGCCGGTTTCGTCACCAACGAGGCACTCGGCGATGCGAGTTTGACCAGTACCGCCACCGCCGCGGCTGAGTAGATGAGAGTTGCGGCCTTTCTTCTGCAAGACGGTGTCGGAGCTGAGTACCTTGACGGTGAGAGTGTGTCCGTTCGTCCCTGGTTTCAGCTGATCCACCTTTACGAACACCGGCTTCCTCATCCCCGGCTTCGAAACCGAACCACCGCCACCGCCACCGCCCCCACCACCGCCGCCACTCGCCTCTTGTTGCTGTTGCGTTGCCGTCGTCGATGCCATGGAAATTGAAGTGAGAGAGAGAGCGATTTTCTTTTGCTTTTGCTTTTGCTTTTGCTTTTGCTTTTGGCCTATGAAACGCAAAGCCCTAACCCTAACCCCTTTTAAATTTTTTTGGGTTTATCGAAATGAAAATGAAACGGTACTCTCTCTCGAGAGTGGGAGCAGGAATTTCGTGCCTGGAACGACGACGTATTAGTAGTTTAGTCCCAGCCCATTTAACCTAAAAAAAATTTTCAAAAATAATATAATTAAAATTTTAAATACATAGATATATTAAAATACAAAGGGGCAAATTACATTTTTTACCCTTTCACTAAAATCACACTTCATATTTACATTTTGAATTGTAATAATTAAACTCATGTATTTTTAATTTGTTCCAATGTCACCATCCCGTAAGCTTTCATTTGCATGATAGCCAAAAGTTTTGTACATCTCACGTGACATTTTTTCAACTGTAAAATTCTATTTTCTCATTATTTTGGCTCCCAAACTCCTTTAGCCTTTCTTTTTTATTTTATATATAAGATGACTTGATTTTTAGAGGTTTTGAGAGAAATTTGTAAGAGATAAGAAACACCCAAATAGTGTAAAAAAATATTTTTACCCTTAAAAAAAGATCACTTGAGATGCGTAATGCTTTTGACCGTCAATTGTACAAATGTGCTTAGGAGAGGGTAATATTGCAACGAATTAAAAGTGCATGAGCTTAACTACTATAATTGAAAATGTAGGTTCTTAAGTGAGATTCGATTTACAATGCAAAGGTGCAAAGTGAAATAATATAAAAAAAAAATTACTTTATATATGTTTAAGATTCAGCCATGCTAGGCTTCAAACAAATTTTTCAAGCCCGTCCATGAACCTAATCAACTTTAAAAAAATTTCTCATGTCATATAAATAATGGGCAAGCCTAATCCCTATCACTGGCTAATTGATACTAGTCACTCCAATGGAGACCAACCAGTTGAGCTAAGTGGGCTTACGCTAAAGTAATTAGCATCATTCGATGAGTGATTGACACTGGTGACTAATGCCAGCACCCTCTTACCTAAAATCCTACGGTTAATTGAAATATTCTTTACTATTCTACAATCGATTCGATATTTCTATAACAAGAACTTTGACATGTTTGTGTGGATATGTTTAAAATGCTCTTGTATGAAAAATGCTCCATTGGTTAGAATTTTTGGTATCTTTTTAAAAAGTTCAACTTTTGCCAAGTGTAATAGCTGACCACAAAAAATTTATATTTTGTGAATATATTAATTTCAATGTGAGTGACCTATCTTTGATTAAATCGAAGAGGGGATTAGTCGAAATGCACTCAAGCTGATCCTGACAAAAAAATAATAATGCTATCCATAACTGAGACTCACTAATTGTTAGTGAATCTGGACTAGGGATGGATAAACATGGAACAGGCTCGAGTCAGGATTATACTAAAATTTTTTTTATCGAGCCTAAAATCAAATTTCAAATCTACCCAAAATAAAACCTATGATTCTTAAGCCCCCTATTTGACCTAAAAATATTGTTAATAGATATTTTTCTTCAAAAATGAGGTTAAATAATGTGGGTTATAAATCCCCGAGCCCAGCCCAAAAGGGCAGGCCCAACGAATACTTGAAGAGGATCATGTGGGTTGGGAACACCCCAGGCTTTATCGGGGTAACCCGGGCCCGCACTCTAGGTCAGTCCAATTAGAAAGGTTACCCGGCCCCAAGTCGGATAACTCGAGTCAGGGCATTTAATGCTTAATCGGCCGCATTTAATGAGAAGCGGACCCATATTTAATGCGGGAGAGATAAAGCACGCAACGACCATGCAGACATCCAGTCAGACGAGCTAGAGCGTGGTAGAAAATGGTATATTCCTATCTGATCAGGCCACTCTAAAACCGCATAAGCCTACAAGGTAGGCCATGATTACATGAGTAGGCTCAACCAAGAACATTACACTATAAGAACACAACCTCCAGAGAAGCAAGGTATGAACGATCAACTTCTAAAGTATTTACAGTCTTTATTATGGCTCAAGTTCTAAAGGAAGAAGGTCACTAACTTGATCATCGGAGTGTGATCGGCCCAAAGTGGGTCGACCCATTCTAACTCTTCTGTTTCTCTACAGCAAGTTAGGGGCTCATCAACAGTGGTTCGAGTGATCGACCAGGCCTTTATAGAAATCTCATTTACAATTGGCGCCGTCTGTGGGAAGGTCCAAGAAAACATGAGTACTAACCTTTTAGAGAGAAGAGAAGTTTACGCCACTGAGCAAGAGAAGATGACAAGGGAGGCCAAGTTGTCAAGACTGAAGGCCCCCCCTCAGAAAGACAATGCTGAATCGGCTCGTCTGATCAACGTGCTACATGAGTCGATCAATTCTGAAGCTATCGATCAACATAGATACCGGGTCGATATTCAGAAAGCTGAGCACTTGAAGGAAATATTGCAGATAGGTCCTCCTCTAAAATAATCCAAGGTCGGCAGTGAAGCTGCGACCATAACCTTCACTGATGAAGACCTCGTAGGAGTTCAAACCCCCCACAATGACGCACTCGTCGTGACTCTACGCCCTGACAAATTGTGACGTGAAGAGGTTGCTCATTGACTAGGGGAGCTCCTCCAAGGTTATGTACTATGACCTCTTCAAAAATCTGAAATTAAAAGACGCCAACCTTCACCCCTCGCTTAACCCATTGATCGGGTTTAGCTCCAACCCAGTTTGCCCGCTCAGGAAAGTTACCATCCCTGTGACTACGGGGGGTATTACCCTGCAGAAAGAGTTCCTGGTGTTCAACGTGCACTCTCCCTATAATGCAATCATGGGTCGAACATGGTTGCATCTCATGAAGGCTATCCCCTCTTCCTATCACCAGTTAATTCGCTTCCCCTCTTCGGAAGGCGTACAAGAGATAAGGGAGGATCAAGTTGCAGCAAAGCACTACTTTCTTATGGCATGTGCCACGAAAGTAAAAACAGGAAAAGTATAGATGATGGAGCTGCACGAGAACACACCCACGATTGATGACGTTGGGTAAGTACCGGAGAAGAAAGCAATTGAGGACTTGAAGAAGGTCCACATTGATCGGTAAAAGGAGAAGTACTTTGTGATCAGCGCCTCCCTATTCCAGACCGAGGAGAATTCATTGATCGAGCTCCTGATGAGCTATATCGAAATCTTAACTTGGACGCCTTACGACATGCTTGGAATTGACGCAAAAATTGCCTGCCACAGATTGAGTGTAGACCCTCAGTGCCGACCAGTGGTCTAGAAAGGAAGCAGGGCAGCTACGCAAGATGTAGATGTCGTCATAGAAGATGTTGAAAGGCTCCTTGATGCTAGTGCAATTAGAGAAGTCTACTACCCCCGCTGGCTGTCAAACACAGTTGTTGTGAAGAAGAAAGACGGCAAGTGGAGAGTTTGTGTTGACTTCATTAATCTCAACAAACCATGTTCCAAGGACCTTTTCCCTTTGCCCAAAATCTACCAATTGGTGGATGCTATGGTTGGTTTCAAAAGAATGAGTTTCTTGAATGCATATCGTGGGTACCATCAAACCCCACTTCATGAAGATGATCAAGAGAAAATCGCTTTCATAACTCTACGGGGTATCTTCTGCTACAAAGTAATGCCCTATGGCTTAAAGAACACCGGGGCCACTTATCAGCGCCTAGTTACCAAAATGTTCAAAGATCATATGGGCAGAACTGTGGAAGTGTACATCGATGACATGGTGGTCAAAAGTAAACTTGGCAGTCACCATCTCGACAACCTAACAATAGTGTTTAACATCTTGAAACAGTACAAAATAAGGCTCAACGCCTTCAAATGTGTGTTTGGGGTTAGTTGTAGGAAATTCCTTGGGTTCCTGGTTACACACCAGGGCATTGAAATGGATCCACAGCAGGGCAGTGCTATCCAGCATGTCCAGGCCCCGAGGGATACAAAGGAAGTACAAAAGCTGATAGGTATGGCAGCAGCACTTAACAGATTCATTAGTCGATCTTCAGACAAATGCAAACCGTTCTTCCAGTTTCTCAAAAAGCAAGAGTGATTCAGCTGGACCCAGGAATGCGATCAAGCCTTGGCAGTTCTTAAGAAATATCTAAGCCAGCCTCCCCTGCTCTCCACTCTGTTAAAGCATAAGGAGCTCTTCTTTTACCTCACAGTATCAGAGCATGCGGTCAGTGCCATGTTACTTCGACAACAGGATCAACAGCAGCAACCTGTCTACTATGTTAACAAGACTTTCTTGGGGGCCGAAAGCCAATATCTACCATTAGAAAAGTTGGCCCTTGCACTGGTCGTAGCATCGCGAAAATTGGTTCATTACTTTCGGGCCCACACCATCAACGTACTCACGGACCACCAACTGAAACCACTCTTGGGAAGGGTCGATTTCTCTGGCAGAGTGGCCAAGTGGGCCGTTGAGCTGGGAGAGTTCGACATCAAGTTCCAACCTCGAACAACAATTAAAGGTCAAGTATTAGCTGATTTTATTGTCAAATTTTCTGTTAAAATTTCACAGGAAGTCAATCCATTCCCCATCCCCGGTGCGCAACACGACGAACCTCCTTTGGAGCTTTGGGAAGAAGCTGGTCAATGGAAGCTATTTGTTGACGGAGCATCCAATGATCGGGGGGCAGGCTCAGGAATAGTCCTCATCATGCCAAATGGCATGGCACTGGAACAAGCTATTAAGCTAGAGTTCACCACCTCAAACAACAAGTCAGAATATGAGGCTCTGCTTGCAGGGTTGCGTCGAACTATTGACCTTTATATTTCTGATTTTGTGATCTACTCCGATTCCCAACTAGTGGTAAATCAGATCACTGGAGAGTACGCAGCAAAGAAAGACAGGATGACGCAATATCTGGTAAAAGCAAGAGAACTGCTGGCAAAATGCAGCAAGTACAAGCTTCTCCAGATCAGCTGCGATAGCAACGCTCACGCCGACGGCTTGGCTACACTCGCCACGGCTCTAAAATCAGGTTCAAAGAGAACAATCCATGTGGAGACGTTGGCCAGCTCGAGCATATTCCAAAAAGAAGAGTAAGCCCTGGTTGTTGAGTAGTTGGGACCCTCCTAGATGGACCTGATCATCTCCTACCTAGACAGAGACGTACTATCAGAAGATAAGAATGAAGCCAAAAAAGTTAAATACAAATCTCTAAAGTATTGGCTCTCTCCTACCAGGGAGCTCTACAGAAGGTCTTTCACTGGTCCCTATTTATATTGTGTTCATCCTGACAAAGTGCAAGCTATTTTATTCAAAATTTATGAAGGAATCTGCGGAAGTCATATCAGCGGCAGATCTATTACTCACCGAGCAATTTCGCAAGGATGTTGGTGGCCTTACATGCAGAAAGACGCCATCCAATATGTGATGAAATGTGAGAAATGTCAGAAATTCTCCCCGTTGATCCATTAGGCGGTCGAAGACCTCACAACAATTACTGCCCCTTGGCCCTTTGCCTAGTGGGGCCTGGATATAGTCGGACCTCTCCTTCGAGCTCTAGGTAACAAAAGATTTCTCATTGTGGCCACAGATTATTTCACTAAATGAGTAGAGGCAGAGCCACTCTCGACAATCAAAGAGTCGGATGCAAAGAGATTTGCCTGGAAAAGCATCATTACAAGGTTCAGCATACCCCGAGTGCTAGTGTCAGATAATGGCACCCAGTTTAACGGCAATAAATTGAGAGAATTCTGCGACGAGTTGGGCATCAGGAATTACTACTCAACGCCGGCTTATCCATAGTGCAAAAGGCAGATTGAGATTTCCAACAAAACAATGCTCAACGGCATCAAAAAGCACCTAGAAAAGGCTAAAGGATGATGGGTTGAAGAGCTCTTCAGCGTTTTATGGTCCTACAGAATCACTCCAAGGAGATCTACTGGGAAAACCCCTTTCTCAATGGCATATGGGGTAGAAGCAGTAATACCCTTGGAAGTGGGGCTCCCTACATGTGGGCCGGGAACACCCCAAGCTTTATCATGGTAACCCAGGCCCGCACTCCAGGTCAGTTTAATTAGAAAGGTTATCCAGCTCCAAGCCGAATAACCCGAATTAGGGCATTTAATGCTCAATCAGCCGCATTTAATGAGCAGCAGACCCACATTTAATGCGGGGGAGATAAAGCACGCGACGACCATCCATACATCCGGTCAGACGAGCTAGAGCATTGCAGAAAAAAGTATATTCCTATTTGGTTAGGCCACTCTAAAACCGCATAAGCCTACAAGGTAGGCCATGATTACATGAGTAGGCTCGACCAAGAACATTACACTATAAGAACACAACCTCCGGAGAAGCAAGGTATGGACAATCAACTTCTAAAATATTTACAGTCTTTATTTTGGCTCAAGTTCTAAATGAAGAAGATAGCTAACTTGACCGTCAGAGTGTGATTGGTCTAAAACGGGCCGACCCATTCTAACTTTTCTGTTTCTCTATAACAGGTTAGAGACTTATCAATAGTGGTTTGAATGATCAGCTAGACCTTTTCAAAAATCTCACTTACAAATAATATAAAATTTAAGTACATAAATATATTAAAATATAAATATATATTATTTTATATATATTTTGAGCTAACAATTTAAGCTTTAAACTCAATTATCAAACTCCCTCATTAAACTTATTAGGCTTAAAAAATCCCAAACCACTTGGACGGGCCATCAGGCCCGTGGCCTATTTCACCCACCAACCAATGCCTGTCCAATAGAGCCATGGGTTCTCTTCTCTTGTAATCACGGTAGTACTGAATATTTTCTTCCTCCTCACCCACCACCTCACTTTCTCTCTCTCTCATAGCCACATAAACACCCTATTCATACTCTCTCTCTCTCTCTCCCTTCAATTGCATCGTCATAACCTTCCTCAGATTCGACATGCACAACAAGACAAAGTCAAACAACTATAACAAAAAAAAAAATCTAAAACAATAAAAGTATATCCAAAAGGCAAACAAATCCGAAAAAAATAATATACAAAAGAACTGCCCAAACACCTTTTTATTAATATTCTCCTTATTCTTTCATTTCCAGCTCTCTCTCTCTCTCTCTCTCTCTCTCTCTCACTATGGATTCGGATTTCTGGACCTCTCGCCTCGCCGCCGCCAAGCGGCAATTCACGTTGCAGCAGCAGCAGCACCACCACCATCACAGCTCCCAATTGGGTTCGTTTTGTTTTGGGTTTTTTCTTTTGGCTTTTGGCCGATCCGTAAATGGGTATTTGAAAACAATCCGTTGTTTTCTATGTTTTGGGTGTTGCTGTTTTCAGATCGGTTGAACATCGACGATTTCGAGGTTGAGGATGAGGTCCGACCCGATTTCCCATGTCCATACTGTTACGAGGACTTTGATATCGCGTCTCTTTGCTCGCATCTGGAAGATGAGCACTCCTGCGAGTCCAAAGTCACCGTGAGTTCCTCTTTATATTGATACCCATCTATATTATTTATGTATATGCATCTGTATATATATCACTTCATCATTTGAGCTTGTACAGCTTCATCATGTATTTCCATTTTGGGGTTATGTTTTGACTTGCCTTTTGTTGGGAAGTTTTGATCTTTGTTGTTTTTGTCAAACAGGATCATTTCAACATATTATATTGTGAAAAATGTTTTTTTTTTTCTATTTACAGAGGATGTGCCAATTGAATCATTCTGTTGTGGAATCATTCGATTTATTTTTTTTATTATTTCCCTTTGTGCACAGTGGCTATAGATTATCACTTGAGAAAAAAAAAAGGACGAGTAATTTTACTTTGTTGGGTATGTTGAGAGGTCACCGTCTTGGTGTTGGTTGCTCATAGATAGGGAGATAGACTATCACATAACTCTGCAAACAAAAATTAATAGATGTGATCAGCTTATGGTAACTTGACCAGGAAATAGGACTAATGCCGTGGGGAGGAATTTTACACACTATAATATACATGTTCATATAAATAAACATAGACACATATATCATTATTTTGCTTTTAGTTTTTTCAATTTTTTCTCCTTTTTGGGGCCGGGGGCTGCCGGGGGTGGGGGGTGGGGATGGGGAGATAAAGAAAGCCTCTTTAAGATCACTGCGGGAGTAGGTTTGGAGAATGTGAATTTGTGATATCTTCTGTTCCTTTCAACTTCAAGCTGCCGGTGAATTGAATATTAAGGAGGATGTTCTGGTCAAGGACCAAAGGAGATTTGGATGTAGACCATAGGTGTATGATGTTAATACGGGAGTTGGCCTCCTTTTATAGGTTGAATAGATAGTTTACTTTTCAATGGATGTAATTGTAACCATAAATGTTTTGAAATGTGGATAGTTCATGTTATATAGAAGGTTCAATTGGGAAGAAGATTTATGCAAGGAGAATGAAGCATAGAGATGGGCATAATAACTACACATTGTGTTTGGAAACCACATCTACAAGTTGAAAGAAAAACTATATATATGTATGTATATGTATGTTTTGAAATGTGGATAGTTCATGTCATATGTATGGTTTTTGCTGAATCTGTTTCCAAGAACGTAAGCTTTCTGTTGAACCTGTTTAAGCAAGGGAATAAGACCAGGAATGTGGTTTGACACGAGTAAGCCCAATAGAATAGGAAAAGGTCTTTATGTGATAAGATGTCGAATATGCATGTGGCCCAATGAAGATAGTGTTATATGGTCTGGCAAAATGAAGATAGTGTAAACCATCACTGAAAAGTGCCAGTGTGGCTGAATAACTACTGTATAAGCTTTATTTTGCTAACAAAAGAGAATCTTGAGCCTCATTTCTTATTGTTGCATGATTGCATCCCTTCCTAGAGAAGTTCCTTCTCTTCTTTTAAGAATGGCAAGCCAGATTGCGGGGGGTGGATGTTCGCCAGAGTTTATAGACTGGGTGAGGTAGGTGAGGTTTTAGATGGCTCCTGGCCTCTTGGCGCATTCTTTGAGATGTTTCACATTTGAGGTATTAGAATGGTCTTCTCAGCTTCTTGAAAAAAGATGCAAACTAAGGTGGGTTCATTCATGTACATGTGAATTAGAATGCAAGTCCCATGGGATTTAAGCTATCTGTAGAGCTCAAGTTCTCCCTTTTTCTCGTTAAGATATCTAGTTGGTGCTTTAAGAACTTGTTTCAACTCATCAAAGCAAGGGAATTGCCCATTTAATGAGGACTGTTACCTAGTTTCATTTTGAGAGATGGTTGGCTTCTGATTTTGCTGCAGTTTCTACGTGATAAATTCAGTCACTTGGGTCACAAAAAGCACTTTAGGAGTTATTTTAGTGGAAGATTTTAAAACGGGTAAAATAAATACACTCCTTAAGCCTTGGAATGGCAATCTTCTTTTTTCTTTTTTTTCCAAGTAATTGAACAGCAAGCAATTTATATACATACCATACAAAAATGCTCTTGCCACTTTAAATAATGAGGGTAATTGTGCTGAATAATTCCAAGTCGCTAAAATTATAAGCTACTATGATGGTTCACACAAGTGGATTAAGAAAAAGGTCAGGGCAGTATCCGATCTCCCAACATTGACTCGACTCTTTCTGTGTTGTGCATATTGTCTTTGTTGTGATCGTGTCACTTGACGGATGTGCCTCAAATCATTCCTTACTACAGTGTGAAATGGTTAGCTTGGTGATTAAGGTGGGAAGTTGGAAAACTAATATTTGGGTTTGGGCAGATTAAGTTGATGGCGTCGCAGCTGCCCTTGCAGTAAAAACCGGAGGAGACGGCTGGGAAGGAAGAGATGATGGACCGATGCTGGAAATCTCCAACTAGGATATAAGCAATTTACTACACTTTTCAAGTTACTATTGCCGTAGACTTAAGAATGGTCCAAGTATTTAAGCATGGGAGCTTTTGCTGCTATGAATATCTATTCACTGTGGATAGCTAGCACTCATACGTTGTTCCTGCAAGGTTTGTGTTTAGTTATAGGATTTGGGATTTAACATTTCTCAGCTTTTGCTGCCTTGATATCCTGACAAACTTCCCTCAGTTCTTTACCCCTTCTTGAAAACGCTGATGGTGAAATCTGTTAGTTAGCATCTCTTATTAGTGGTTCATGTTTGCTTGCAATATCTTCGAAAGGCAACGGTTTTCCTGGTTTCTTGAGTTAACTTGTCTCCTTTTGATGCTTCTGATCATGTCTTCTTCTAGATAAACTGTTAAGCAGGGGCGTATGTATGAAAATGCTTGTGGCACTTAGTCTCTATTCTCGAACATCTACAAAGCAAACTGCCTATATGTTGTAAACAAATTTTGACAGTCCTTTTCTTTCTGGCATGTGAAAGTGAAACATTGATTGAGATGGTCCATTTTGTATATCGTTCATCGATCAGTCTGATTGGAGGGCTTGATCAGGTCGGAAACCTTTTTTTTTTCCATCTTATTCCTTACTCAACAATAGTGAGGTTCTGTTTTTCTGATACAGCTACACCAGACCCAAGGGTTGAAATGGAATCAAAATCATTACCTCAAAAAGAAAAAGAAAAGATTGATTGAACGGGACAGGAGTGAGCGTCGTGCTTCTTCTTGGTGGTTTATTTTGTTTATAATTCTTACCCCAAGGATTGATTGATGTTTGTTGTTTTAAACAATATTGGTCATAAGAATCTCACACTGCGTTCGCTTTTTCCTTGCAGGTTTGTCCCATATGCTCTGTTAAAGTTGCAAGGGACATGTTAAGTCATATCACTGTGCAACATGGACACTTATTCAAGATATCCTTTGAAATGTTATTGTTTTGAATCTTCTACTTATACAGCATTAATCAGCGTTCATGAAACCTGTATGGTTAATCTTAGAATGACGTTCAATACCAATTGAGGTTTTCTTTGACTGAATATTACTTGCAGAGACGTCGCAGATTACGCAGAGTTGCAATTCCCAACAGTCAGGCTCTCTCTCTCCTGGGAAGGGATCTTCGCGAGGCCCATCTGCAGGTGCTTCTAGGAGGTGGTGGACATTGGTCGAGCAATGCAAGTTCATCTAATGCAGTTACTGATCCATTCATTTCCTCTCTTATTTTGAATTTCCCTGCATCTGAATCAGAAGATATTTCAAAATCTTTGCTATCCAGTGCTGAGGACAGTTCTATTAAGAGCGTGGCATCATCACATATATGGAAAGCAAGGTAGTGGATCAAGTCATTTTTAAGCACCCTATCTACTCATTGTTTGCTTAATATCCATTATTTAGTTGTCAGCAGTCACATAAGCACTGCGTAGCGGGCTCCTTACTGTGAATCTCTGGTAGATGGTGATTCTCAAGTCTTGACCACCTTCATTGCTATTGAAATATTGGTTTGTTATTTAAACTGTATCAGAGGATTAAAGTTCATATGATGGCGATCAATGTACTGTAACTGGCAGGAGTGTGGTGCATGTAGTCAAGATCTGGTTAAACTAAAGATGAAGTTTTGATAATTTTTTGGGAGAAATTGGCATCATCAAATTTCAGATTAATAGGCTTGTCCTCTCATCTAATGTTCCATAGATTATTTTTTGTGCGATTTTACAAGTTTTAGGAAAAACGTGGCTTTGTTTTTGGGCCATTGGTGGTCACCATAATCCAGCCTCATTCGATACTTCGTGGCATGTTTTAAGAAAATATATTGTGACTTTCATCTTACTCAAAAAACTTCATATTCTCTGGAGTCTGTTTAGGTCATCAAGAATCTTGTTAGACATTCTGTTTCTCGAAAGTATCTGCACGAAAGCAACTTTGGATAGAACTGTTGTTGCGATGCACCTGGGGACGCTTATTATTACATAAATCTGGGAGAGAGAGAATCATTAGTTTTGATGTTGAAGCACCCATTTCCTCATGTTTGATGCACCTGAGTAGCTATAAACAATGCTGTTTTACGTCTTATTTTTAACCTCGCCCTCTCTCTCACTCTCTCTCTTTGCAGTTTTGATCCATCATTAAGTAATGAAGAGCGGGAAAAAAGGATGAGACAGGCTGCTGGAAGAGCTGTTTTTCTCCAGGACATGCTTTTCTCAACCCTTTTAGATGACTAGTGAAGCAGCAGTAAGTTGTAACCGTAAAATTAGTTATTCAGTAATCCTGATAAGGGGCTGTTTGGGTTAATTTAACGGTTTCATATTGTTCAACAACCCAATACATGCCTCATTTAAATGTTTTATTCAAGCAGCATTAGTGAGTGCTTAATCATAAATTTCATCTTTTATTTCCTCCCCACTAGAGTTGTACTACTTTCTCAAGAAAAAGATCTTATTTATGGAAAGTTTTACTTTTTATAGGGTTGTTATATGCCAAGCTATACCTTAAAATCAACTTTTCAGCAAGCTGGGAATGGATTCTTATACTCGGGTTCATTGCCAGGAAGGAAAAGAGAGAATTTGGAAAACAATTAAGAATGTTGTTATGTTGTGAATTGAATTGTGATTTCTTAATCTCTGTGTTACCTTCTGTTTCATTTGTTACTGCTATCTTTCCTTTGCTGAGACATGACTAGGGTACAAGGAGACTTGAGTCTCCTGTTGGATGAGTTACTCTTGGAATTCATTTTCTTTCTCAAGAAGTGTTCTATTTGTACAGTCACCCCTCAAGAAAATTGCATGATAAGCTGGTGAGCTTGAAGCTAAGGCCTTTTTTTTTTCTTTGTAATATGTCGCGTGAGAACTGCAAGACCCTTCAGACTCACCAGGCCTTTCGGTCTCACCCCTAACGAATAAACTCTATGTTGCAACATTCGCAATCCGCCAGTCTCAGGTAAGACACAGATTCTCAATGCAATTGAAACCAGTATAATAGTTACTTTTCAAGAATGTTTCATGCCCCTTATATTGACTGGCTAAAGATTAAGATGTATTGAGAGTACGTAAGAATGAAGTGCTTGTTTATTGTTTTAAACAAACCATGGTTATAATTCCTGCATTTTAACACCTTATTTAGAGACTGGCGCCATTTGATCTTAGTATTACTAGACTTTGCATTTAGTTTATTCATGTTTTGGTTGCTTGAAATCTTGGTTACATTGAATCACTGGTTATTTGGTAAAGACGGGGATGGATATGGCAAATAGATCATTAGGTAGAGATTGAGATTGTTACGAAAGAAACTTTGATTCTTATCAAAGTAATGGATACTTGATTAGTGTTATGAATGGTTGTACATTGTTTTGAAAATTCCATTATTACTATTACTGAAGCAGTAGGTTTGGCCTTGGTTTGAAAGAGTTATTTCGACATTAACAATTGCAATATTGGAGAAAAGAAAAAAAATCAATAGTTCAAAAAATGAAGTGGACTTTCTTTTCTTCCTTTTTTTTTTTTTTCTACGGGATGTTTATGCACCATCTATACGAACCTGTTAGGGGTTCTCTTAATTTTGTTGAAGATTATGTGATATACAACGAATATTAACTTTCCTCCCAAATATTTTTCTCAGGAAAAAATTCCATTACGAATGTGGCTACTTTCGTTATAATTTTTTCCTATCTGACTATGAAATTTAAATTTTGGTGGCATTCCTTAAGTCTCTCAACTTAAAATAGAGGCCTTAGCTATGGTTGGATGGCTAACTATCTATGTATTGTGTTTGCTTTCTCAAAATGTATTCAAAGGAATAAGAAAAACATTTTGAATATAGTACTAAAAAAAACATCCTTTGATTGGGTAGCTGTAGTGCTATTTTTAAATTGATGTGGCATGGTATCTTTGGTTTGCATGGGAAAAAGTCTAGTAGTGAGGTAGTAAATTGAGAAATTATCATGTTTATGTGGTGTGATGATTTATTCATGTGATGCCATTTTAGAACGAGACAACATTTTTTTTTAAAATTATAAGTATTATCTTAGCTGTATAGTGGGTTTTCAAATTTAAAATTTTCATCATGTAAAAAATTTTATGTGTTATAATTTGAATAGAATATCAAACCACATAAATTTAATGACATAATGTGATGATGAACGTTACATCACAAAATTTTCAATCATTTTTACAAGTTTTGCAATGTGACATACTTAAAATTTTCTCCATTTTACCACAAATTTAGAAGTTTAGGCATGTGTAATTTATTTTCTTGAAATTTTATTATTTTGTCATAAATTTAAGATACTGATATAATAATATATTATATTACATGATTCAATTTAATAAGAATGGCTACTCAAATCTCATGTATTTTCTGTTTGGATGGAAGTCAAAGTCTCCCTTATCTTCCACTCATTTTTTAAACAAAACCACAGCCAAACAAAAAGCTGGAGATGAAAACCGCAAAACACTCACGCCGATGCGAAAATGGGGCCCCACCCTTGCCCACCAGCTGAAGCCCCGCCGCCCCCCAATGCTATGTTTGGCGGAAGAAAAAAAACAGTATAGATTGGGAACAAAAAAGAAGTCTGAATTTGTAATTTCACTTGAATTTCAACCAATATATATATATATATACAAAATGAAGCGATTTCAACTTAGACCCACCCTATTAAAACAGATAATCCATGTATAAATGGATAAATCCATAAACTAAACCAATTTTGTTCTCTCTGACCATACTTTCTCTCACTAATTCAAACCCATCCACCACCTTGTCACCATCTTCCTTCCACCACAACCACCATCACCATATCTTCACTATTTTCGCTTTACTTTCTTTCTCTAATGCCACATTTGGTACGGAGGATGTAAAAAGGAAGGAATTTGAAAAGAAAATCATTACCTAGGAAGGGATTAGGTATCATTACGAGTGAGTTTTGCTCACTCGTCACTCGTAGAACTCACTCATTGGATGAGACAGGCATTGCCAATAGAAATCAAACATAAGACCTTCGAGTTTATGGTTGGTCCCATGATGACCTATAAGGAATAAAGTTTTGGTGCACAAAAAGGACAAGAAGGTGCTTCGTGCATTAAAAAATCACTTTGCTTTTTCTCTCTCCTTTCTCCCCTCTCACTTCCATTTTTTTGAGCTCATGAGGAAAGAGCATCCTCCCTCGTCTCCTTTCTCTTCTTTTTCCTTCCTTCCTACCAAACCTTCCTTCATTGCACCTAGGGGTGACAATTTGCTCCACCCCTAATTGAACGGGTTTGGAAAGAATTAATCGGGGTATGAACGAGTTATGGGGGTAAAAAGTAACCCGACTCAGGTTCGGGACAGGAGCGGGTTTAGATTGACAGTACTCCGAACTTGCACCGATTACTCTTATTATTATTTTTATTTATTCCTTTTACTTAGCAAAAAAAATTTCAAAAAAATATTATATATATACTAAGTATGTAAGTAGTGAAATTTTAACTATATAATTTTGAATGGATGTAGAATTATACTTATGTATATGCCTAATCAATGCATGGTATTGTGATTAATGGGATATAAATTTTTTTTTTTTTAGCTATATAATGTTTAAATGGGACAGGGACGCATTGGGACGAGGGCGGGTTTTCCTAAATGGGGTGAGAATGGGGTTTTGAGTTCCAACCCGTCACGGGCCTGGGATGGGAATGAGGGAAAATTTTTCTAAATGGAGCGAAGTAGGGTTGGAATAAATTCGCTCCGAACTCGCCCAATTGCCATCCCTAATTGCATCTTACCGATCATAGCATGATATTGCATGCAGATGCAGAAAATATAACCAAAAAAATTGAGAATCGAAGCATTCGACTAGAAAAACAGTAAGAAAGCAATGTCTCTGATTTTATTCTTTATCATCGACCCTATAATTCTAGTAGAGAAGACTTACTGCACCCTTTATATAATCAAATTTTTACTGATTGAACCCACTATTATAATTCTAATAGAGTAGACTCACTGCACTCTTTAGATAATCGAATTTTTACTTATTGAACCAATCGTAAACTATCAATTTTCTATCTAAATTTATTGACTATCCAAATTCTAATTTTTTTTTTCAAAAACAAAAATATATGGGAAGTCAAAGTTGAAGGGACAGTGGTCCTTCCCCTTCAGCTGCTGTTGGCCCTGGCACGCGCAACGATATTTATTTGTAACTCATTGTCGTCTAGTGCTTTCCACGTATCTCTCTTTCTCTCTCTCTCTATATATATAATTTCCAATATAACCAGAACAAGACCGAGAACTTTTTTTCTGGTCGATTCGATCATAATACTAACACATGGCTTGTTGTAGTTCAGTTTGCAATCTATAAAAAATTTTGGGTTTTCGTTCTTGCGATTGATATTAGATTAGATCAGAGAGAGAAGATGATGGTGGAGTTGTTTCTGCTGGGGTGCACTGGAGTCGTCGTGTTCCTTCACGGAGCCAATTTCTTCTTCCACGCTCTATCCTCTCACCTCGCCTTTAGATCTCTCAGGTACACCCATACCCCCCCTCTCTCTCTCAAAATTGTGTATATATATATATGTATATATATCCTGTTGTTTTCACAGAATTTGGTCGGTTTCAACACTTGTTTCGTTTGTTGTTGTTTGTTGTTTTGGAAACAAAATTTTGGTTGTTTTTGTCTTTGCAATCCAAAGAATTTTTCTTGACAATTGCGTGCTGATTTTTATCCTCAAGTTCCGTTTGTTTCATTAGAAAATTCGTTGAGCTTTTTTCTTTTTTTCTTTCTTTCTTTTTCTTTTCCTATGATCAAACACAAAAAACTTTCCGACGAAATATATGAAAAACTAAATAAAAATGTTAATTAACTTATCTATACTAAACAAATAGAATTTACACAATTGATTCTTGAGTTACCATGCAAAAATGTTCATTGCAATGTAAAACTCTTTAAAACCTGAAATAGTCAGGCCAACAATTAAGAGTAACTATATAAACTTATTGTGTTAAACAAAAATTTATAATTCTGCGAGTAGCCCAGTCTTCTGCCAGAAGAAGTCAGACTCTTTTAATTATTTTAGAGAATCAAACTAATAGACTCTTTATATGACTCTCTTCTTTTTTTGTTCTCTTTTCTTAATGTAATTATTAAAAAAAATAAATAATTTAGGAGACGACTAAATAAAATAGAGAGTATGATTGAAGGATTTTTAAAAAGTGATTCGCTAAAATAAAAATTAGAGTTTTAAAGTATATTTTGACTAGAGGGTTAGAGATGCTCTTATATAACATGCAGAGGTAGTTATTAATTGTTTTTGTGTTTCGAACCTTGTCCGTGTATAAGACAATTAATAGAGCAATATTAGAAAAAAAGAGTTTTTAACTTAATGTGTTGGTGCATAATCACGGGTCTATTGTTCCGTTGGAATGCCTTTAATTTACATTTAGAGCCTACCCATCAATGCACTGGGGATAGCTTGTTTGTACATGCGGTTTGTGTATATACATATTTATATATATATTCAAGTTTTCTTTCTAGATTTGTATAATTTTGTTTGCCAGTTTGGGGATTCATTTCAGGATATGATCAACTTACATTAATACAAATATTAGCATTGTTTCTATATAACTTACGAGTCTTGTTAACATGTACTTTTAAGACATAATTACTAACACAATCAGACAAAATATACTTATAGGGCACATTTTAACAATTGTTATATTTCAGGACCTTAAGTCGTTTACCTCCATTTCAATTGATATTTGGTAGGCTTGCAAGAATGGTAGGCCAACATTTTCTAACTAACTGGGGGTAGTTTCCTTTTTGTGCCCTTCGTTTTCTTGTTGGCCTTGGCTATTGACAGACTAGTTTTGCCTTATACCAAAGCAATGTATAACAAGTTTATGATTGGTTTGCAATGCATTGGACTTTAGGGAACATAAATGAAATTATTTGCACATATTCCTTTATTAGTGACTAACCAAACAAAAATGGGTTTTCTGATAAATTTCTCTTCATTTTTTTTCTCATATTTTCAGTCCAACCAAACAAAAAGAGGAAATTTTTAGTTTTTCTCATTTCATTTTCTTTTCATTTTCCTTAACAAATAAATGAACCAAACAGAGTGATAAATTATTGATTGTTTCAGCAGAAGCCATTGAAGGCCTTTCTTCTTATGTAACTTCTAATAGGTATATACATATTTTTTTTGTTTTCTTTTTTTTCTCTTCTTATTGTTATTTATTATAAACATATAACTCTTTATATGTTTTTGGGCTGCAGTTTCTTGGGATTTGTTGGATGGTAGAGAGGGAGAGAAGGGCAGAGATGATCTCTTCACACGAAGAATGGAAGGTAGCTTGCATACCGGTGCCCTTTTGTAAATATTTGTTCTATTTTTTCAGTGAAGTTATAGGATTATGGGGAAAATGAAATTGAGAATAAATGGAAGGCATTTATCAACATTTTCATAGTGGTGTAAACTGTAAGTGTTCAATTCCTTGAGCTCAAGCTAATTTTTGGTTATTAATAATGTCGAAACCCAAAAAACAGCAATTTACAGTTTTATCACTACATGTAGGGAGGTGATTTTCATGTTTTGTGAAAGTCATTTTATTATAATTTTAAGTGAAAATATATTTTACAGAATTTTTATACAAAAAAATTTATCAGAATAAAGTGGCAATAGTATTTTTAAAAATACAAATTAAAATAAAAAATATTATTAGTTGAAATAAAAAAACACAAATACCTATATCATTGTACATGAAAATTCTGTGCAAAATTATGTTTGTATAGAATGATTGTTTGGTGGGGGTAAGAGTGAATGTGAAAGTTGTTCGGTAGAGCCACGTTTATTAATAAATGAAAGAGAAGTAAGTCTTGCACGGTTTTTGGTTGGTTGGAAACTTGGATAAAGATGATGTGGAAAGGTGGGAATTTTTTTGTCGTACCAATAACCAAACGCTAAAATGTCTTTTCCATGGACATCATTCAATCAATATATATATATATATATATGTATATCTTATCCACCAGTGCCTTTTTTAAGGAGACATCGATAAAATCTTTTGGAATTGGAATAGGTTCAGTGTTTGGATGACAATGAATTCTTGATCTCTAGCTAAAGATTGGAGAGTTTGGTTCAACAAACCCCTACCCTACATCCAATCCCAATTATATTATATGCTTGGAAAGGAATCACTACCTCATAAGAATTAGCGTTTTGTTTAGATTTAAGATTTATGTTAAAAAGAAAATGAAATAAAGGAATCTAAATTTACTTCTTTTGTTTAATTAAGTTAGAAAATTTAAAACAAATAAATAAGTATTAATAATTACATTTTTCTTAACAAATTTAAAATTCAAACATAAAATTGATAAAATGTTGTCTCACAAATAAAGTACTTTACATGCAATGTGCTATAGATCACTAGATATTGGTGATTTGTCATTTAATGACTTTGGCAACAAAACACTATGGAAGTTGCATTTGGAAGCATGAAATTCATGCCTTAGATTTCGAATTAGGGATGATCTTCGATTCCAACTATCAATTCGAAGGTGTGAATTTTGCGCCCATCAAATTACGTATGACTTTTCTTCCTTTTGTCCTCTATTGACAGATTTCACAAACCAACGTGACTTTTTTTCTTTTCTTTTTTTGTTTTATGAAATAATGGTATATAAACATAATTTTTGTATAGAAATTCTAGACACAATAAGAGCATCTTCAGCCTACCTTCAAATATTAAAATTTGAAGGTAGGTTCCAACTTTGCTTCTTTAACTCACCTTCATTTTTTTAAATTTTTAAAAAATGAAGGTGAGCTTTCATTTGCAACTTTCAAATTTGAAAGTCTTCAAAAAATTTTGAAGACCACTTTATTTCATTATTCATGTAGGGTCAAGGCACTAATTATAAAGGATCCTTGTACTAATTATTGTTTTAAACCTAAATAATGCATTATTTATTATTTAAATACTATTTTATTAAATAATTAATTTAATTTTTCAATTAATTCATTAATTTTTTATTTTATTAAATATTTATTTAATTTGAGATTTTTTTATATGTGGAAGAAATAAATTATTTATATTTTACTTGCTTTTATTTATCTTGAAATTATTATTTATATATGAAATTAATGAATTATTTTTATTTTATTATTTTATTATTTATATTAAAATTATTTTAATCTATGGAATCAATAAATTCTTTTTTTTTTTTTATCTTACTACTCCACCTTTTTATTTTTATTTTTTTTTTGTAAATTTAAGAATTAATCAATCTATCTCCACCAAATTCCAATAACAATTAAAGTTTCAACATCTATTGAAAATAGAAAATAATTTAGACTTCAATAATAACAAAAAGATTATATTGAAAATGACCATGAAGGTTAATTTTAGTAGCTTTAGCCACCATGAAGGTGTGTATGGAGGAGGTGACTTAGTGCTTGTAATTTTAATTTTCCAAGTCTCATTTATTGTATTTTCATTAGTTTCTTATTGTACTTTAATTTTTGTTAAATGTATTTCATTCGTTTTTAATGGGTTTTTTGTTTTTTAAATTTAATTTAATTTGCAATTTAGATCATTTAGTTTACCTATCTGTACTAAACAAATAGAATTTACACGATTAATTCTTGAGTTACAATGCAAAAATGTTCATTGCAATGTAAAACTCTTCAAAAACCTGAAATAGTCAGGCCAGCAATTAAGAGTAACTATATAAACTTATTGTGTTAAACGAAAATTTATAATTTTGCAAGTAGCCCAGTGCAAGAGGCTTTTGCCACAAGAAGCCTAGTTTTATATACACAGGCTTAGAGAATCTCTAAGGGCTCTCTAAAGTGATTCTCTTGATTATTTTAAAGGACTAAATTTAAGAACTGTCCCTCCAATGAACTTTCTATATAGCTTTGTCTTCTCCTTTGTCCTCTTATCTTGGTGTAGTTGTTAAAAATAATAATAATTTATGAGATAACTAGATAAAATAGAGAGTATGGTTGGAGAATTTTTTAAAAAGTGACTAGCTAAAATAAAAAAATAAAATTTTGAAGTATATTTTGACTAGAGGGTTGGAGATGCTCTTATACAGCATGCAGAGGTAGTTATTAACTGTTTTTGTGTTTTCCATATATAAGACAATTAATAGAGCAATATTAGAAAAAAAGAATTTTTGAATTAATGTGTTAGTGCATAATCACCGGTCTATTGTTCTGTTGGAATGCCTTTAATTTACATTTAGAGCCTACCCATCAATGCATTGGTGATAGCTTGTTTGTACATGTGGTTTGGAGTTTATTGCAGAGTAATATTCTTTTTAAAAATAATTTCTTATCTAACACTTTCTCAAAAATAATTTTCAAATTAACATTCTGATATCATTTTTTAAAAAAAACATTTTATTAATAAGCCATTATAATTTACAAAAGTTGACTTTTTGTACTAATATATACATATTTTCAAATTTACCACTTCTAATTGTACTAGAAAAACTCTTACTTTTGATGGGTCTACAACTCTACATAACATTTTATAATATTATTTTCACCTCTCCTCTTAATCGTACACTAATATAATAGTATGCTTTCGATTAAGTAGTGTACAAATTTTTTTTTTTTAAAAATTACAAAAAATGTATATATTTACAACTTATGGGAGGAGGGAATGAGAAAGTTGGCTTCAAGCCTAGGAGACAAGTGCAGGTCTTGAACTTGTGATCTTAAGCGGGATAATCAGAGTCCATACCAAATAAGACACTCCTTGCTCAGTAGTGTAGAGATTGATGAGTTAGAATTATAAAAATAGCATATGATTTTTGATGGATGAAAACCATTCTTTGCTAATAACATTAAATTATAGATGAAAATAATTATACAATTGCATGCTATAAGAGCAAACCATAAAGAGGAGAGGTGGAAACCATATATAAAAATTAAATTGAATTGGAGTTTCATCAAACAGATTGCATTGGAGGCGGTAACATTATAAAATTTTAATTTACACTCTAAAAGTAGTGTTTGATTTTAATAGAATTTCTTAATTTGAGCATCATCTTTTTGTATATATGCTTATGTGTTCACTAAACTAATTTTAATGTGAGTCTTTTGTCAAGAAAAATTTGAAATCAATATTTTGTTTGATTGTTAAAAAGTGTAAGGAAGAAAAAAGACTAGGTTTTATTTTAAGGCTAAAACTTTTAGAGATTTTTCGTAGATTTCTTAATTATTAAAAGTGCATTTTAGAATTACCTGATGGTATTTTCTTTTTTTAAATTGAGATGGATTTTACTACAACTTTTTTGAGTTTCAATTTCTAAAGTAATGAGCACTAATATATGAAAATAGTGAGCTTATGCTTGGTCATAAAAGAAAGCAACAAGTTTGAAAATATGTATCCATATATTGGGGTAAAAAATCAATTTTAACAAACTATAATGACTTTCTAACAAAATATTTCTTTTAGGGATAAGGTTAGAATGTTAGTTTGGGAATTCTTTTTAAGAGAGTGTTAGATAGGGAATTACTTTTGAAAAGAATGTTATTTTGGCAAAACACTATGTAGTTTGTGTATATATACATATATATATATATATATATGTATTCATGTTTTCTTTTTGGATTGGTATGATTTTGTTTAGCAGTTTGGGAATTCATTCGAGGACATGATCAACTTACATTAATAGAAATATTAGCATTGTTTCTATATACCTCATGGATGTTGCTAACATGTACTTTTAAGACATAATTTTTAACACATTGTACAATTAAAAAAAAAAAAAATGCTTATAGGGCATATTTTTAGCATTTATCATATTTCAGTACCTTAAGTAGTTTACCTCCATTTGAATTGATATTTGGTAAGCATGCAAGAATGGCAGGCCAACATTTTCTGACTAACTGGTGTATTTTTTTCGTGCCATTCATTTTCTTGTTGGCCTTGGCTATTGACAGACTAGTTTTGCCTTATACCAAAGTAATGTATAACAAGTTTATGATTGGTTTGCAATGCACTGGACTTTAGGGAACATAAATGAAATTATTTGCACATATTCCTTCATTAGTGAGTAACCAAACAAAAATGGGTTTTCTGATAAATTTCTCTTCATTTTTTTCCCCTCATATTTTCAGTCCAACCAAATGAAAAGAGGAAATTTTTAGTTTTTCTCATTTCGTTTTCTTTTCATTTTCCTTAACAAATAAATGAACCAAACAGAGTGATAAATTATTTATTGTTTCGGCAGAAGCCATTGAAGGCCTTTCTTCTTATGTAACTTCTAATAGGTTCTATATAAATATACAATTTTTTTTTTGTTTTGTTTTTGTTCCCTTCTTATTGTTATTTATTATAAACATGTAACTGTTTATATGTCTTTGGGCTGCAGTTTCTTGGGATTTGTTGGATGGTAAAGAGGGAGAGAAGGGCAGAGATAATCTCTTCACACGAAGAATGGAAGGAAGCTTGCATCTACCGGTGCCCTTTTGTAAATACTTGTTCTATTTTTTTAGTGAAGTTATAGGATTATGGGGAAAATAGAATTGAGAATAAATGGAAGGCATTTATCAACATTTTCATAATAATTTAAACTGTAAGCGTTCAATTCCTTAAGCTCAAGCTAATTTTTGGTTACTAATATTGTCGAAACCCAAAAAATGGCAATCCATAGTTTTATCACTGCATGCAAAGAGGTAATTTTTGTGTTTGTGAAAGCCATTTTGCTATAATTTTAAGTGAAATTATATTCTTATAAAATTTTTATATAAAAAAATTTATCAAAATAAAGTGACAATAATATTTTTAAAAGTATAAATTAAAATAAAAAATATTGTTGGTTGAAGTGAAAGAACCACATGAAAATTCTGTACCAAATTATGTTAGTATAGAACGGGGTGAAAGTGAATCTGAAAGTTGTTTGGTAGAGCCAGGTTTATTAAATGAAAGAGAAGTATTTTTCAAGTCTTCTGGTTGATTGGAAACTTGCATAAAGATGATGTGGAAAGGTGGGAATCTTTTACTCGTGCCAATAACCAAACGCTAAAATGTCTTTTCCATGGACATCATTCAAGCAGCAAGATATATATATATATATATATATATTATACATCCTGTGCCTTTTTTAAGGAGACATTGATATAATCTTTTGGAATTGGAATAAGGTCGGTGTTTGGACCTTTGGATGACAATGTTTTCTCGATCTCTAGACTCTAGCTATAGAGGGGAGAGTTTGGTTCAACAAACCACCACCCTACATCCACTCCATGGTAGGGTGTGCAGGTCAAGTTGCATCATGTCGATTCCATCTTGATTAGTTTAAAATTTTAGACTTAAAATCGAATCGATTCTCTCATAAAATCTTTGACTTTATGTCTTGGGTAAGTTTTAGTCTAGCTCGGGTTTATTTTTTTATGTGGAACATAGTTTCTTTATTTAAAGACACAAAAATAAGAATAATTTTGTATCCTCAATTTTTTTAAAATAATTAAATAACACCATGTAAACACATATTAGTAATAATGAAGTATAAATAATAATTTAAAGACATATATGCAATATATACAAACTTTTATTGCATAAATAGATCGGGTCTCGTTGAGTTCTCAGGTTGGTTGGTTTTCGGTTTGGATCTAGAAAATATGAACTCTAGAAGCGAATTGAATTTATCGATTTGATATTTTTTAAACTCAAAATTGAACCGAACTGAACTTTTGACGGACTCAAACCAAACTTTTGACATTGAAGCCGGGTTGGTTTGGTTCTCGATTTTTCTATTCCTACGTACACCCCTACTCCCAAGTATATTATATGCTTGGAAAGGCATCACTAGCTTAGAAGGATTAGCGTTATGTTTAGATCTAAGATTTATGTTAAAAAGAAAATGAAATGAAGGAATCTAAATTTCTTTCTTTAGTGTAATTAAGTTAGAAAATTGAGAAAAAAAAATGAATATGCATTAGGAATTTCATCTCTCTTAATAAATTTAAAATCGAAACATAGAATTGGTAAAATGTTGTCTTGCAAATAAAGTATTTTACATGTGATGTGTTATACACCACTGGCCATTGGTGATTTGTCATTTAGTGACTTTGGCAACAAAACATTATTGCAGTTGCATTTGGCAGCATGGAATTCATGCCTTAGATTTGGAATTAGGATGATCTTCGATTCTAACTATGAATTCGAAGGTGTGAATTTTGTGCTGCCAAACACACTTTTGGTTTTACTTTTAAATAACTATTGAACTCAATGGAGTTTTTTTTTACTAAACTAATGTAAATTTTGAAAGTTATTCTCCAAATAAAATATTTTTTAAATTTAATCCAAAAATAAGATAAAGCATGGTTCACAACCATGCTTTAAACTAAGGCGTGGTTATGAATCACGCTTTAGCTGTCCCTACGACAACCTAGTAAAGGCTACAAAATGCAACAATAAGCGTTGCTTTGAACAACACTTGACAAGAAGCGTTCTCCATGACTTCGCTTCTTGTGAAGCGTTTATCAAACCAATGCTTTTTGCATTATTAAATTTGTCCATCTTCTTCTTTCTCCCTCGTTTCTCTCTTCTTTCTCCCTCATTTCTCTCCTTTGTTGCCTTCTCCCAATAGCCTTGTTTTCCTCTCTCCATGACAGCCATCTTTGCTCCCCTCTCTTCGACAACCACCTTCCTTATTTACTTCACTCTAGCAGCCACCTCTCTTAGTTGATAAGCACTCATTTTTTTTGTTTACCCTTTATAGGTTTATAGTAGTATTATA
This sequence comes from Euryodendron excelsum, assembly GCA_033060915.1. Classification (NCBI taxonomy): domain Eukaryota; kingdom Viridiplantae; phylum Streptophyta; class Magnoliopsida; order Ericales; family Pentaphylacaceae; genus Euryodendron; species Euryodendron excelsum. The sequence goes on along the minus strand of CM065377.1, from coordinate 53,281,640 downwards.
TACATATTATGTTAGATATATCCATATATATATATATTGTTATATACTTATCTTGCTACCCTTCTTGTAGTAGCTGAGCTCCCCCAGTCCGGCAGTCACCTCTCTTACTTACTTCCGTCACTCTGGCAAGCACATCCCTTGGTCTCTCATTTTGGTACAGCTAGCTCTTTTGGTCGGTAATATAATATATCGTTAAATATATATATACATATATATTTATAATATATTATATTGTTGTTACATATATATTGTTAGTATATATTTATAATATAATATATTATTGTTATGTTACTGAAATTGTTTAATAAATGTGATTTCTTTACTTTATCTCAAGTTTTTTTTGTGTCCTTAATTAGTAAATGTTTAATATGAATGTTTGTTTAATATCAATTTTTTTTATTTTGTATAACATTACAGTTATCATGGCCTTCAAAATATGTCATGGTAAAAAAAAAAATAAATATTATGTGAGTGAGTAAAATAGTTCTGAAAATATTTATTCATTTTGTTTATTGATATAGCAAATTAAATTGTAATAATTATGAAGATATTCACAAAAATATTATAATTTCATTTTTCATTTAAATAAGTTTTAAGATAAACACTTAAAAAATAGATTATTGCATTTTAAGAGAATCACTAAATTTTTTAAGAGTGCTAGTGAAATTATTATTTTTTAATAAGTAGTTGATGTCTCCGTTGTAAATGTAAAGTTATTATTACTCTATTTTTAGAATGATTTATCATTTTTCAAGACCCAATGTAAAAATATATTTTTTTATTTTGCAATTTAAAATGTAAAAATATAGTAAATTCATTTTTCAAGTAAATATTTTTGAAGATAAACACTAAAAAATAGATTATTGCACTTTAAGAGAACCACTAAATTTTTTAAGAGGCTTACTGAAAATTATTTTTTTAATAATTAGTTGATATCTCCCTTATAAATGTAAAATTATTATCTCTATTTTTAGAATAATTAATGATTTTTCAAGATCCCAATGTAAAAATAGTTTTTTTTATTTAGAAATTTAAAATGTAAAAATATAGTAAATTCATTTTTCAAGTAAATGTTTATGAAACTTAACACTAAAAAATAGATCATTGTATTTTAAGAGAGAACCATTAAATTTTTTAAGAGACCTAGTGAATTTTGTAGTTTTCAAAAAAAAAAAAAAAAATTGACCGATGTATCCATTTTACATGTAAAATTATTATCTCTATTTTGAATAATTTATCCATTTATCCATTTTAGTTATTCCATTTAGCCATTATTATTTAACAATGTTAATTGATTAATTTATTAACATATTTAATGAAGAATTTTGTATTTTCATTTTTGTAAGTAATTAATTTTTAAAATATCTACTAAAAAAGAGATAATGGAATTTTAAGAGATCTACCAAACTTTTTAACAATTTTTATGAAATTATATTTAACTGTATTATTAATTTAACAATTTAAATTATAAAAAGAATTAGTTTAAACTAATTTAACATAACTGTAGTTAATAATCCCTAAACATAGATCAACCTAACTATAGGCTAACCTAATCCTAGTTAGTGAACCCTAATTTAACATAACCGTGACTTTACCTAACCCTAGTTAGTAAACTATAGGTGAAAGTAACTTTAGTTAGTGAACCCTAAACCTAACCCTAGGTTAACCTAAATTAACCTAACTGTAGGTTAACCTAATCATAATACAACATCGTGCTTGGGCATATATCCTCAGACACATTGTCGGGGTCCTCATAACAAATCACTCTGGTAACCTGTTCAAGCTTATGTATTTACCCTTACTAGCCAACTTTGATGATTATGGCCGTTACAATTGGGTTAGTGCAGTTCTTGCATTATTGTACATGGGGTTGTGTAGCGCCGTACGTCCCAGCATTTCTGACTTCATAGGCCTGCTTACATTGCTGCTGGTATCCTAAACATTTCCATATGTATGTTATTCTTATGTTTAAACCATCACATCATTCTCATATTGTATCTTTCATGAATTAGATTTGGACATGAGAGAGATTTCCTTGCATGTCGCCCATACGAAAGGCGATAGTAGATACAGTTTCGCAACAACTGTTGGTTATTGACGGAGAACACTTCTCTTCTAGACCATTTGGGGGTTGGTGGCACAATGATTTCCTCTTAATTAAAATCTCCACCCATGTCCTCATTGTGTACAGGGATCAGTTGGACTAACTTCGGCCCTAAGATATGAGTGCAACATTGACATTACGTGTTGCATTCATAATAATAATATTTTACTGTACGTTACAATTGATTATATGTTTTGGATTCTTCAGTTTCATTGGGCCTCATACAAGGGCCATATGGAGTCCATGCCCCACTATTGCCTTATTGAGATGGACATTTGGAGGCCAATAATCCCTCTCTTGTGCTTTGAGATTGTCGAGTTCCATCTATCAGATTGCATTTTGCGATAGTTTAGGATGTGACAGTTCATACCCTAGCCGGCGGACACCAGCAAGACTTTGTATCGTTTGGATCGGTGGGGGAAGAGCGCAACAAATTGGAGTGTCTATCATGAACAGTATATCAACAAATGGGGAGAGTAGAGGGCTTGTGAAGTTGACGATGAGATTTTTTTGAAAAATCATCTCGGTTTAGAAAAGAATTTTTGGAGAAGAGTTGGAAGCTTCCTAACTTTAGGGTTAGAGTCGAACTAAGGTCTAGACATCCTAGGACTTAGCGTAACCTAGGGTTGAAGCATGTAATTGAATTGAATTTGATTTGAACTTAAGAAGCTTGATTTTGAAAAGTTTGGTTTTGGAAAACCTAGAATTAGGAAATATAGGACTTAGGAAAAATTTGAAGTTTAAGAAAGATTTGGTTGGAAAGTTTGATTTAGAAAACATTGAGAGTAGGAGTCTAGGAAAGATTGAATTTAGAAAATCTTAAAATTAGGAAAGTTTCAAAATGGGAAAGTTCCGAATTAGGAAAATTTAAAATAGGAAAGGCTTTGAAATTGGAAAGTTTCAACTTAAGAAAGTTTCCTTGTTATGAAAGATTTGATTAGGTTTGAGAAAGATTAGGAATTTGGAAAGTTTTAGAATTAGGAAAAGTTTGGGTTTAGAAAGATTAAGAAGCTTAAAGTTTAAGGAAACATTTGAAAGTTTAAGTTTTGGAAACTTAAGATTTAGGAAGGTATGAGGTGAGGAAGGATTGGAATTAAGAAAGATTTGGATTAGGAAAGATTGAAATTAGAAAAAAGTTTGGATTAGGAAAGATTGAAATTAGGAAAAGGTTTGGATTCGGAAAGATTTGATTTCTATTTCGTAAAATAAAAGATAGGATTTTATTTTTAAAAAGAGATAATTTGATTTTGTTTCTAAAGACGAAGGATTTGATTTAGTTTCCAAAAACGAAAGATTTGATTTGACATAGAATTGAAAAGGATGAATTTTTAAAAACTTAGGTTTGAAAAGCTATAGTTTTGATATAGGAAAAGTGATTTTAAAAATCTAAGATTTGACGTAGAAAATAGAGGTTTTGGAAATCTATGTTTAGAGGCAAGATTGGAAATCATGTTTTAAGAGAGAAAATTAGAATTTCCTAATCATGGCTCTAAGGTTTAACTTGAACTATAAGAAAAAGAGATTTTGGAAAATAGATCTTTTTGGAAAGAGTTTTTAGGAAAATAAGTTTGAAAAGAGATTTTTGAGAGGAATTAAAAAGAGGTTTTGGAAAGTAAGTTTGAAAAGCAATTTGGAAAGGGAATTAAATATAGACTTTTGCAAGCCTCTAAAAATATCTCACTTTCCTAAAATGATTCTAACCATAAGAAGATTAGAACTATTCTAGGATTGTGATTTTAAAAATAACAAGGACTTGAAAATATGGACCATGAAAGTCACTTTAAATGTTCTAAAGCAACTCCAACTATGGAAATGTTAGAATCACCTTAGGATTGTGATTTTGAAAATAAATTTGGAAAAAGAAGATTTAATGCAAGTTTTGAAAACGATTTTCGATACAAGTTTTGAAAACAAGTTTTGGAGAGATGCATGATCATGATATGCACAATGCAAGTTGAGGTCGTGAACATACAAGGTTAAAGGCTTCACCACATAATCAAGGGGGCCGAACCCACGTGGTCTCCGGTTAGACTAAGAGAAAGCCCTCGACACGATGACTTTCAATAGCCTAATCCTACACATGAATCAGGGAGTCCCTTGTTTCAAGCATACAAGAAAAGGGGGGGGGGGTAGAAGATGAGGATTAAAATAAAAGAAAATTCAAGTGGGTTAGGAGAGAGAAGACAGAGGGGGAATTGCGTAAACATAAATAGGAAGCCTACCTTGTGTCTTCTTTGTTTTGCTTGCTTTATTTGCTTTGTTTTACTTCGGTCTTCGAGAGCTTGCTTTAGTCTTCAGGAGCTTCCGAGTTTCAGCACTTCAAGTTTTCAATGGAGGCTTCGGAGGTTTGTATATGAGTGTATAAGAGTGTATATGAGCTAGGGTTAAGTGTATGGAGGCTAGGGTTTGAAAAACCTAAAGAAAACTAGGGTTTGGAAGGGCTTCAAGCTTTGTAATTCAAAAAAGAAATTTTTTAGACTGTGTTTGTGGACCTTTTTCATACTGGAAGAAGCTCTGCATTTATAGATAAAAGACTGAACTAGAGCCTGCTACAGTGGCGCCAAGCCAAAAATCCCACTAGCTCCACTAGGAGTGGTGCCGAGCCATTTTTTGGCTTGTAGTGGTGCCAGACATTTAGGAAATGTTTAGGGTCGGCAATCAATGTATCTTTAGAAGATTTGGGCGCCTGTATTAGTGACTACCATTCAATTTTTAGCCTGGTTTCACTAGGAGTGATTCCAAAAAATTCGGGAAAGATTTAAAAGGGCCGGGAATGACCCGGAGGGCCGAAAAGGGACAGGAACCCTTAGAATAGTGTCTCGAGGGTAGTAGACTTGAAACATAATGTCAGGATGTGTTAGAAGGGTTGACCGGGCCATTAGGGGCAAAACAATCAATCGGGCCAGAAAGCTATCGGGATGGACTTGGAATGTCCCGAAAGAAGGCTTGAGGCTTAGAAATATTAGCTAGAATGTTCCAGGAGGTTGTCGGTTTGATACCCAGAGCCGGCGTGGTTGGAAAAGGCAACCAACCCACTAGGGGTAAAACAGTAATTTTGTATCGGGCTTACCGAATTTGATTCGGAATGATCTAGAAATGGATCGGAAGGCCGGGGATACTATCAAAAGCACTCCCGGGAGGTTATCAGTTTGATATCGAGAGCCGGTGTGGTTCCCCTAGTGCTCGACTATCTAAAGGCAAAATGGTCATTTTGACCCGAGAGTCTCGGAGTTGGCTCGAAACCGATTGGAAGGCACTTAGTCATGCTGAATTTTCTTTAGGACAATCTTCGAAGGGTGGACTTACCGCTTTGAGGACTTAGGAACTTTCTTGAAAAAGAATGCCGAAAAGCCCTAAAGGCAGTTTGGTCATTTTTCATCGAAGTAGGCTAGCAGGCACTGATGTTGACCTGGGTTTTGAGTATTTTCGTCACTCTAACGGTCTGTGACGAGTTGGTTTCCAAAAGTATCCCGCTCTTTGTAAACGTGTCATAGCCAAGAGGCGAATTCGATCTTGTGACATAAGGGGTTTATTGGCAATTCCCTTTGTTGACCTTTTTGCTAGTGTTTTCGCCACTTTGACGGTTGTGAAGTTTGCGAGTATTTTCGTTACTCTAACGAGTCGTGATCATTCCAGAGACTGCCTGATATCGGAAAGCTGCTAGGTGGACTTATTGCCTGAGGAATCAATTTCTCGAAAGGCGTGTTGAAATGGACCTTCTTCATATGCGGGCTAGTAGGTGCCAAAGGTGGACTGTTCTACCATCTCGGGGACATGGGGTCTCGTCCCAGTCGACGGGTTTGAAGGGACTTACCGTTCCAAAGAATTTCTCAAAAAATGTTTCGAATTAGAGGGTCTTACAGTCTGAGGGATCAACTTTATCGAAAGACGTGCCGAACTTGATTTGAACTGGAACTGGACTGAAATTGGATTTTGATCTTGGAATTGAGATTGAAATGGGGACTTACTGTCTTTGAGAAGACGTGCCCACTGGAATTGGACCGGACAATACCCTAAGGGCATTTTGGTCATCTCACCTCTACTTGGGCCCAATAGGCCCGCAAAGCGATTGATTAACTGGAATATGTTTGGAAAGCTGGTTTGAACTGGAATATGTCTAATTTGACTTAAACTCAAGTTTGGACGGACTGGAGGCCGCCGAGTAGGCAAAAATGGAGTGTTTACAATGTCTAATAATATCCACTTTGAAAAGAATTTTGGAAAAAAGTTTGATATGATGCGTAACTTACAAGTGCAAGAAAATGATTTGATTTTAAAAATAAATTTGAAAAGGGAATTGAAGTTTGAAAAGTTTGTAGAGATTGGAAACTAGAAGAAGGTTGTGACTGCAACCATGAGGGTTGCCTACGTATCCCTTTGTTGGGAATTAGGTCAGTTGTAGTTCAGACTTAGGGTTCGATTGCAAATAGACACTTTGGGGTCTTGTTTGAATTTGAAAAGAATTTGATTTGAACTTTGATTAAAGGATTTGAAATTGTACTTTTATTTGAAATTGACTTTGATTTGGAAAGTTTGAATTGAGTTTTGAAATCATATTGATTTGAATTGGAATTGGAATTTGAAAAACATCTTGATTTGGACTCGAGTTTAAGTTTCCTAACTTAGAGTTAGGGGTTTGAACTTGGGTTTTGACATTCTAGAACTTTGGTAACCTAAGGTTTGAAGTATGCAATTGAATTGGAAAGACTTGGTTTGAACTTGAAAAGTTTGATTCTAGGAAGTTTGATTTTAGAAAGTTCTGATTTAAGAAAATTTCGAATTAGGAAAGTTCCATTTTAGGAAAGTTTCATTTTGGGAAAGTTCTATTTTTGAAAAGTTTCGAATTAGGAAATTTGGATTTAAGAAATGTTTGAACTTAGAAAGATTTGAAATTTGAAAATAAGATTTAAAAGTTTGAAATTAGGAAAGTTTGAATTTGAAAAGATTTGAAAAATTGAATTTACAAAATTGAGTTTGAAAAGGCTTGACCTAGGATTGGGGTAACTTGGGATTTGGCATCCTAAGACCAAGGGTTTATGGAAAGGACTTGAAAATATTAGTTTTAATTGAAAAAGGAAAGTTTTGTTTTTCTGAAAAGTTTTGAAAAAAGAAGTTTTCGAATTTAGAAATGTTTGAAATTAGGAAAGATTTAATTTCTATGTTCTAAAGCGAAAGATTGGATTTTATTTTTAAAAATAGAGAATTTGATTTAGTTTCCAAAATTGAAATATTTGATTTGACTCGAAATTGGAAGGCTTTAGTTTTAGAGATGTTGAATTTGAAAATCTATGATTTTATGTAAGAAAAAGTCTTGGAAAGTTGTGATTTGATGCAAATAGAAAGTCATAATTTTAATAAAGGAATTAGGGTTTCCTAATCATGGATTCTAGGATTTTGGCTTGGACTTCAAGACTAGAATTTTTTGGAAAGTAAATCTTTGGAAAGAGCTTTTAGGAATTGGATTTTACAAAAAATATTTTGAAAAGGTTTTAATATATACTTTTGCAAGTCTCTTGAATATCTCATTTTCCTAAAACAATTCTAACCATGAAAAGATTAGAATCATTCTGGGGCTGTGATTTTAAAAACAGTTAAGGTTTGAAAACAAGATTAGGACCTTAATGATCCCATTGAATATAGCACTTTCTTAAAGCAACCCTAATCATGGAATTGGTAGAATCACTTTAAAATTGTGATTTATTGAAAAATAGTTTAGGGTTTGAATTCAAACTTTGGACTTTGATGGTCACAATGAATATAATACTTTTCTAAAATAACTTTAACCATGAAATGGTTATAATCATCTTAGAGTTGTAGTTATGAAAACAAGTTTGAAAGAAGGAGGTTTTGAATGCAAGTTTTGAAAGAAAACTGTAATGCAAGTTTGAAAACAACTCTGAATGCAATACATGAACATGACATCCACAATGCAATAGGGTCGTGAACATACAAGGTTTTGCTTCACCACAGAATCAAAGGGTCCGAACCCACACCATCTTAGGGGGAACTTAAAGAAAATCCTTGACATGGTAATTCTCCCTGAGACCTTCCTAAGCATGAACTCGAAGGTCCCTTGTTTCTAGCATGCAAGATGAGGAGGTAGAAGATAGGAATTAAAATAGAAGAGAACCTAAGTGGGTTTGGAGAGAGAAAAGAGAGGGGGGAATTGCATCAGCTAAATCGAAAACCTACCTTGTCTTCTCTTTGCTTTGATTGTTTTGCTTGCTTTATTTGCTTTCCTTTGAGAGTTTTGAACATGCAACACTTTATCTTTAATGGATGCTTGGAGGCTTGTATTTGAATGTATGGAGTGTATAGAGGCTAGAGTTTATATGTATGGAGTGTTGGGAGGTTAGGATTTGAAAGAGACTTGAGGAAACTAAGGTTTCGAAGCCTGTTTGCAGTGAGGCAGTATTTCTGGATTGAGTTTGCGGATCCTTTTTACGCAAGAAGAGGTCTGTATTTATAAGCAATTGGAACATGAATTGGCGCCTGTTGCAATGGTGCCAGTTGGTTTTTAAGCTTGGTGGCGCCAAGCCATTTTTTGGCTTAGCACCACTACTAGTGGTGCTAGTCCCTTTGAAAAACTTTTAAGACAGTAAGAAACAAGTCTTTTAACCCTTGGGATGCAAGGCAGAAGATTTGAGCGCCTGTCTCAGTGACTTGTAAAACCCTAGCTTGCTTAGTATTATGTTTTGCTTAATTGTATATATTATTGAACATGATTACACTAATTGAACAGCTTGATTACGATGTTTTAATGAGAGCATGCAATGGGGGGATTATCAAATTTTTAAGCATGATTAGTAGGCTTAATCCATGATTAATTAGCTTAATAATCTTTATGCTTAACTCATGTTAATCATGATTAATTATCATAAGTATGATTAATTATGTTAATCATATGGATTAGTGAAGCTAGGAGGTGTAGGTGTGTACCACCTAAGTGTGTGCTTTTATTTAAGTGAGGTGTGTGCCTTAGGTGTGTGTGTGTGTGTGTGTGGTGCATAGCTATAAAAATCAAACCGGGCCGGCTGGTCGAACCAGTTCAACAGGGAACCGGTACAGTTTAATACATATGAATCGTGTTGAACCGGACGAACTAGCTGCTATTTTGAAAAACCAATAAATCGGCCGGTATTTAGTAAACCGGCCGGTTTTTGAAAAAAGTCAAAATATAAAAAATTTCACAAGATTTAAAACCATTTGTTTTTTTAAAAACATGTCTTTTATAGTCTTTTGATGAAATATAGAATAAAAAAGTTAAAACTTTAAACGAAAGTCAAAAGAAGAAAAAAAAATGGAAGAAAGAGAAGGAAAAAAAATAACTAGATAAATAAGGTATGTTTATCTTTTTCTTACATTAGGTTATCTCATCTTTAGATATTTTTTATATTATATTAGATATATCGAGATATATATTATCATCAAAAAATAATCCAAATGTAAAAGCTATAAACTAAAATAAAAAAAATATTAAGATGAATAAAGAGGAGGGTATAAGAAGTAAAAAAAAAATAATAATAAAGGCCATGCAAATAATGCACATTATTATCTTAATAATACATATTATTGTTAAACTTTATGATACTTCTTTTAAATATAAAAAATACCAATAAGCAATAGTTTCAAAATATTAAATTGGAAAAAAAAAAAGAAAGTCCTTTTGAATATTTTTATAATTATTTATTTTTATACTTTTTTTTAATATTTGTCATTTATACTTATGTTGAGTTATTGTATAAAAAAAGTATCTTTTAACCAATTTATAACTTTTTAATAATTATTTTAATCTAAATATATTATTATTATTATTTTATTATATAACCGGTTGAACCATGGTCAAACCAGTGAACCGTTGAACCGGTGACTTGATCGATTTAACTATCTGTTCGGTTCTGATAACTATGGTGTGGTGTGTGCTTGTTGCTAGCAAGGGTGTGTATGTGACATGTGTGATGTTAGATACAACTTGTATCTATCATGGCTTTCAAGTCAAGGGGGGGAGAGAGAAGAGAGGAGCTTGTGTAGTAAAAGTATTTAGTGAGGAAGAAAGTGAGAGAAAAGAGAGAAAAAGAAGAAAAGAGGAAAAATTTGAAGGGAAAGCTTGTGATTTTCATTGTTGAAGGTGAGGGATCTCATGTTTATGTTTGTTTCATTGCATATTTATTGATTGTGCATGTTAACATATCAATTCATATCATGAAGGTGAGTGCGGGGGAATAGCCTACGGCCCAACCCAGTGGGTGAGGCCCAATCCACATGAATTATAGTTGGGCTGCTTGGCAGCCCGAATCAGAGCTAAGGGATGGTCCGGCCCAAGCCGCCGACCTCCTTCCAACCTTAGCCCAAACCGTGAAAGGCGAGCCCAAACCGCTAGCGGTCTTCGAGCATTAAATGCGGAGTTGACCAGCATTAAATGCGCGAGCGGCTCCCCACGCGACGTCGACGTATATGTCCGGTCAGCTAGAATCCTCAGCGGCGGTAAGTCAGGCTCTGCACACGGTCAGTCAGTGGCATACAATGATGCCTACCCAACAGGCTATGATGATCTGTTAGTAGGCAAGGAGCGAAACACTCCATCGATCACGCTGTAAATGTCCAAACCCTCAAGAGCCAGGTATAGACAATGAACTCCAAGTATTCACAACTCTTATTCCTTTTGATTTCGATTAAGCTTGCTAACTTAATCATCGGAATGTGATCAGCCCACCAAAGGTCGACCCATTCTAACCTTCTTCTCTTGTAGAGAGAGTTTGAACTTATCCACGTGGGCTTGAGAGTTCGGCCCAGCCTTCCCGGAAAATCCCACCTATAATTGACGCCGTCGGTGGGAAGGCGTAACAAAACCATGAGTCTGAACGACCGAAGAGGAAGAAAAGAGAACCATGATGGGAGAGGTAGCAGAGCCTCCTCAAGCAAAGATCAGACTAACTCGGCACATTGCCAATCTACACCAGTAGATCGGCATCGAGGGAGAACGCTAAGGTTGAAAATACGGACCGTTGTTGAAAGTCACCAGGAAGCACCGGACAAAATACAGAGGAATACAGACTATGTCAAGAACAGAAACTTCCGCAGAAACCATTACCGGGACCTTGCCCCATCGCCCTCCAGTGGGCGAGTCCCAAGTGAAGACACACTCCGTGCGGCAAAAAGGAAAACGCGATGAAGAGATTGCCTACCTCACCTCCCAAGTTCGGGTCATGAGGGAGGCAATCTCCGGAAAAGATGGGCGTGGGAGAGAAAGGTCCCCCAACCACGAGAGGATTGTTGGAAGCAAGGACAATCCAGCGTTGCGAGTAAGAGGGAGCTACACCTCTAGTACTGGGCGTTGTGACAACAGGCAAAGAGATCGGCGGAGGGGAAGGAGTGAGACTCCGCCGAATAACGAGCATGCGGAGGGAAATCGGCAGAAAAAAGACTGGGATAAATGGTACAACGAAAAACAAGAAAATATGAAGCAACAAACAAAGGAGCGCATAGCCCACAACCTGGTCAAGAAGGCCTTAGACCAAATCACATCCTCGCCATTCACAGAGGAGATTGAGTCCCACCCAATTCTTCGAAAATTCACCCCACCAAAGTTCACCCTATACGACGGGAAGACCGACCCGATTAACCATGTTCGGCATTACAAACAACTAATGGTAGTATGGTGTGGTGACCAAATGTTGGTGTGCCGAAATTGACGAATTCAGTGAGCAACTGGGTGTGACTCAGTTCAAAATCGGCCTTCCTAAAGAGCATTGTTTGCGTCAGTCCTTGATGAAAAAACCAGCCCTCATAATACAGGAGTTGATGCTAAGAATCTAGCGCTATGCACGAATAGATGAAGATATGACCCAGCCAAGTTCAGCAAGGGTCGGCACTATTGCCGAAAAAATAAACAAAAAGGATGCCAAGAAACCCCGATCAGAAGATAACAACCGGGGAAAAAGGGTGAATGAGGGGGTCTATACAGTCTTTAAGGACCCCATCTATAAAATCTTACCCTAGATCCGTGACAAGCCATTCTTCAAGTGGCCACCAAAGTTAAGAGGAGACCTAGTGACTCGAGATCGGAAGAGGTTCTGTTCCTACTACCGCGAGAAGGGGCACAAAATAGAGCAATGTCGGCATCTTAAAACCCATTTGGAAGACTTAGCCAAGGCTGGACATCTCGACCAATTCATTGATCGGGACAAGACGAAAAATGAAGCCGAGCAACCACAAGTGGAAGACACAGCCTAGAAGGAGATAGAAGTAAGACCCATCCAAGTAATCAATGTGCTGCACGGCTCGGCTGATTCAGGAATGTTGGTCCAATAGGCAACCCAAGAGGGGGGGTGAATTGGGTTTTTCAGAAATTAATACAAGTTAAGATTAATTAAAATTAATCTAAACAATATAGCATTGGCTAATCTATGTGCAAAGCAAAGTTATCAATGAAAACAAAGAAAACAGAGCAATGAGAAGGAGACACAGATTTACCGAGGTTCAACCACAAACCGTGGTCTACGTCCTCACCCCAAGACCTCCTTGAAGCCTTCTTCCACTATGTAATCACCTATTACAAGATGGGCTGCTGATTGATGAAGTGCTCAGCTCACTCTACAAGAACCCCTCACTGAGTTCTTCAATTCCCAAGTGGTTTTGTCCAAGCTCCACTTAAACTTTACAAGAGTTTTGCTTCACACAAGAGAACTCTCAAACTCTCAGTTACAAGTGTATGTGAGTATACAACTTACAAACAAACTCTCTAACTAGAGTAGATTTACAATCAAAGCTCACAAAAACAAAACATGAAGAATGTTTCAGGAATATCAGTGATTCAGTAGATTTTCGTCTCTTCTTGTTTCTTCCTCTTGAATCTTGTCTATAAATGTAGTTGGAGGCTAGTATATATACCCTTGCATTGATTCCATCCGTTGGAGGTAGTTGGGTATCATTAATGCATGTCTAGTTTGTTATAACGTTAAGAAAAGTAGCCGTTGCGATAGAGGGAGTCGGCTCCATTTCTTATGGTGTCGACACTTCCTGCTTCTGTATTTACCAGATGATATTCACTGAGTTCATGAGTCCCCTCTTCATGTTGATGAGGCGACTCCTTGTTCATCTGTCTTCTTCATATCAGGCTTTTGTTGTCATGAGGCGACACTTCTGCTTCAGGTGTCCACTTATTAATCATTTGAACTTCAAGCCTTTTGCTTCTGTTACCAGGAGGCGACACTTCATCTTCATGTGTCTGCTCATTGATCATATTATCTTCAAGCCTTTGCGTCTGGCACTGTGAGGCGACACTTCATTACAATGTGTCCGCTCATTGATCATATTATCTTCAAGCCTTTGCGTCTGGCACTGTGAGGCGACACTTCATAACAATGTGTCCACTCATTGCCTACTTGGTCTTCAGACAATTTGCTTCTGTGTGCCAGAGGCGACACCTCAATTCCATGAGTCTCCTCATTGTTCAATATGTCTTCAGGCCTTTTAGCGTCTGTGATCAGGAGGTGACTCCTTATTTTCATGAGTCCCCTCATTGCCCAAAATTCAGCGTTCAGATTTCTATTGATCAAGCTTATCAAAGCACTGGTATAAGATCTTCAAGGAGTATGTCTTTGGGGTGTGATGATCAATCAAATCTTCTTAACTCATCAGAGTTAACTTCTATCTAAATTTGGATTGAATCAATCATTGGATGTTGATCTTCTTCTTGAATCTCTAACAGTCAAAGCTTCATTAGATCAAGGCTAGTCTTTTCTTCTTCATTTTCAAAGCTTCTTCAATCATTGTAGAACATCTTTTTGAATGCCAAGCTTTCTGTAGAGCTTCACACTGCTTCATTTCTGATTTCCTCTCTTTGCTAGCAATTCTTCATTCTTCAATAAACACTTCACAGAGTCCATTGCAGACTTGATGAAATCTCTTCATACATCTAGTCTTCATTGACTCTTTACACTTGTAGAAGAATTCTTCACTTGGATTCCATGTAGAGATCAGATATTCATTGTGAACCGTCTTCTCAGCAACTTCAATCTCATTGTCTTGAATTGGTCTTAACCATACCAGATGAGATCATCACTTGAGCATTTTCCAAATTCTTCAACAACTAATTCTTCTTCAACTGAGCATTGCACTACTTCAACTGATCTTTGTGTATTCTGATGAAATCTTCTTTAGGCATTAACATCATCTCCATTCTTCACCTTTAACTGATCATTACATTTCCTCAACTGATGAAGTATTTAGTCTGGTGCAAATCAATCTTCATTGAAACTATGCATACTTGAACTTGTTGTTCATTCCTTTGATATGTATTAGACTTAAGATTCAACTTTAAGTCTAAGTTATGAACTTGCTAATCTGCACACTAAGTAGATTCATTAGTAACATAACACAAGGTTTAGTTATCATCAAAATCAACATGGGAATTAACCTTGAGTCAACAAGGATTAACCTTGACTCAACAATCTCTCCCTTTTTGATGATGACAAAACCTTTGCAAAATAAACTCATATAGGATTGAATTCAATGAACAGAATTAAATAATCATATCAATGAGAAAACTCCCCCTTTGTTTTGTAATTAAGCAAATGATGCTTAAAGGATAAAAGCATTTCAAAAACAGTTTCAAGGAGTTTTTGTCAGTTAAATCAAAGATATTTTGAGACAATAGATTCATGTTACTCCCCCTGAGAACATGCTCTATATATGTCAAAAAGTACTTATTTTATGTCATATTCATTTAATTGTCAATGCAATAAGCAAGTCATGTTTGTTTTTGTAAAATCCATTTCTTATTCAATTCAGGTTTTCCAGTGAAAAGATATTTCTCCCCATAAATCATGTTATTTCAATTCAAAGAAATGTTTGACTTAGTTTTCTACAAACATGTATTGTGTTCTTTCCCCTTTTTGAATTTATACTCAATTTATCTTGTTTAGTGCATGTTTGCATAAATTATACCATCTTACAACAAGTTTGTTTTAATTTTGCCACCACTATACTTCTCCTTTAATTTTTCCTTTAATTTTGCCATACTCCATACCATTATACTTCTCCCCCCTTTTTGTCAATTCATCAAAAAGAGAAATATAGAATGAGTATGATACCAAATAAGTTAAAATAAAAGACAGGTACAATAGAAAAAAAAAATTTAAAGATCAGAATATATGATTGAAACAGTGAAGTAAGCAAACAAGCAAGCTAACAGAGCAGTCAAATGTGATACCAAAAGAGAATGATATTTCATTGATTGAAACTGGTGAGTTTACAAAAGTTTGAACAATTAAAGTTCACAAAAATGATGTCAAAATAAAAATATTTAGTTAAAGCAAAAAAAATGTTCTAACAGGACCATAAGGAGTGACTAAGCCAAGAGTAAGATTTTAGAGGAGGTTTAAGGAGTTGGAGCAAGAGAGTGAGATAAATCAACAGGATCTGAGACAGTGTTGGATGGTCCAGAAAATGGTCTAGGCCTCAAGCCATAGGGCCTGCTCCGAAACAAATCTAGAGGCTGAGGTAGAAGGTTTGACTTTCTGTGCTGGAACAGCCTTCTTCTTTGGAGCAGCATCCTCAGAGTCCTCAGAGTCATCATGTGCAGGCTCATCCTCTTCAGATTCCAGATCAGTGTCCTCCACATCTTTTTCTTCTTCCTTCTCTTGGTCTCCCTCATTTCTTCCTTCAGTTGTTGGTTCTCTTTCCCTTTCTTCTTCTTCAGCATCAATACCCCGAGCCCTTTTCAATTGCATCACATCTTTCTGAAGATCCTTCAGTTGTAACAACCCTTCACCAATCTTTTGATTCATGCATTGAAGCATGTCCATTATGTTTCCCAGAAGAGTATCAACAGATGAGGCATCAAGGGTTTGGGCTAAAGGTTTGCGAGGACCAGAGGCAGAGGCTCTTTTCTGGGAAGAACTGGCAGGGGCAACTTTGTTTGGCCTTGGAATCCAATGGCCATTGTCTTTTTTGTATCCCATTCTACTCAGTGTGTACTTGCTGTATTCGTCCTTGTAGGAATCAGGTTTTCTGTAGTTTACTCCCAGAAGGTTTACATGGAAATGCTTAAAAATCTTGGTCAACAGCATTCCATATGGTAGGTTCTTGGAGGCAGTGGTTACAACATTGGCCATGTTGGAGAGAATGTAGTAGGGAATGTCAATTCGGGTGTTGGTAAGAAAAGCCCACAAGAAGAACAAATCCTTTTCAGTTATACATTCAAAACCACCAACTTTGGGTAAGAAAATGGTGGTCACAAAATAGTGGACAAGTCTCAATTTAACAGGGAAATTATTGGCTATGGGTTGAGTGGATTCGAGCATGTCATGACCAAAAAGAACCCGAAGTTGTTCTTTTCGACTAATGTTTTCAAAGTACATTTCCCCACCATAACCAGTTCCCATAATATCTGCCAAAATCCCTTCATTCAGAGTGATTTTTACCCCATTCACAAAACTGGTGATCATGTTGGTTCCCACGTTCTTCATCAGGTTAGAGTAGAAATGTCTAACCAATTTTGGGTATAAATTTTCTCTAATGGTAGTGTAGGGTTCCCACCCTAGATTCTCAAGAATATGAGGGAAATCAAAGTTCTTTGACTTAAAGAAAGCATGATCTACCCAGCGTCCATTCAAAACATTTCGAAGACTAAAAATGTTCATATACCTCTCTTCCGCCATTGCATCAATGAAGTGTGTTGAATCCCAATCAGGTTGCTCTGTTGGAGCCTTTTCCTCTGAATCTCTGATGACTGGTTCAACCCTTTTTCGTTTTTTAGTGCGTGTAAGAGGCACGTTAGGGTTTTCCCGACCAGGTTTTATTTTAGGAGCCATTGTAGGAGAAGTGAAGGTTGAGAGAGATAGAGATAGGACCGATTAGGGTTTATAGAGATTGAGATGAAGAGTTGCGATGGTCTATGAGTGACGGTTGGTTTTGGTGCGAACAGGGGAGCGGGAGGGAAAAAGAGTGAGAGTGAATGAGTGAGAGGGAAATTTTGAATGTTTGTAAAGTGGGCTTCGTCAAAGTATATAGGCCCGAAGCATGAGGCGACTCATGAGCTTAATGAGGCGACACATGCCTTGTTAATAAAATGATTTAAGTCCACTGATGTAATGAGGCGACTCCATGAAATAAGGTGTCGACTCTTTCACCGAGACTGAGCATGTGAATTACAAGAATTTCATGATATGATCTTTTTCAATATATGAGATAAAGGACATCTTAATATGATCATATAATGCATCATGAATTCAAGAAAAGCATTTCATATGAATGATAAACACATTCAAACATTCAAAATACAATTCTCACTTGAATCAAACATAAGTTTAACATATAGGATCACTCATCCCTAATTCTCTTCTAATCATACAAAAACGATCTTCACTCAATGGTTTAGTAAAGATATCAGCTAATTGTATATCAGTGCACACAAAGTCAAGTTCTATATCACCTTTTTGCACATGATCACGTATAAAGTGATATCTTATTTCAATGTGTTTTGTGCGAGAGTGTTGAATAGGATTTTTAGTCAGGTTTATTGCACTAGTATTATCACACTTGATAGGTATATGATCAAACAAGATTCCATAATCTTCTAATTGTTGTTTGATCCACAACACTTGTGCACAACAATTCCCACCTGCTACATATTCAGCCTCAGCTGTGGAGAGAGCAACTGAATTTTGTTTCTTGCAAAACCAAGATACAATCATATTGCTTAGGAGTTGGCAAGAGCCACTTGTGCTCTTCCTATCAACTCTACTCCCCGCATAGTCAACATCAGTGTAAGCATTTAAGTTAAAACAAGTGTCCTTTGGATACCATAATCCAAGGTTTGGTGTGTGCTTTAGATAACGAAAAATCCTTTTTACAGCAATCACATGAGATTCTTTAGGATTAGATTGAAAGCAAGCACATAAGCAAACACTAAACATTATGTCAGGTCTACTAGCAGTTAGATACAATAGAGAGCCAATCATGCTTCTATAAAGCTTAGTATCTACTGACTTACCTTTATCATCGCTATCCAATTTAGTTGTAGTACTCATTGGAGTACTTATGGGTTTTGCATCTTCCATGCCAAATTTTTTGATCAAGTCTTTGATGTACTTGGCTTGGTTGATGAAAATGCCTTCCTTTGATTGCTTGATTTGAAGTCCGAGAAAGTAGTTGAGTTCTCCCATCATGCTCATCTCGAATTCTCCCTGCATACACTTAGCAAATTCTTTGCAAAGCAATTCATTAGTAGCACCGAATATGATATCATCAACATAAATTTGTACTACAAGCATATCACTGTTTTTGATTTTGATAAAAAAAGTTGTATCTATTTTTCCTCTAGAGAAACCTTTTTTAATCAAAAACTTACTTAATCTTTCATACCAAGCCCTTGGGGCTTGCTTTAAACCATATAAAGCTTTTGTTAGTTTAAAAACATGGTCAGGGAGTTTTGGATCTTCAAA
This sequence comes from Euryodendron excelsum, assembly GCA_033060915.1. NCBI lineage: Eukaryota > Viridiplantae > Streptophyta > Magnoliopsida > Ericales > Pentaphylacaceae > Euryodendron > Euryodendron excelsum. The sequence goes on along the minus strand of CM065377.1, from coordinate 53,263,088 downwards.
ACCAGGTGGTTGTTCAACAAAAACTTTTTCAGTGATAAAACCATTCAGAAAAGCACTTTTTACATCCATTTGATATAATTTAAAGTTTTTAAAACAAGCAAATGCAAGTAATAGTCTAATGGCTTCTAGTTTAGCTACAAGAGCATAAGTTTCATCAAAATCAATGCCTTCCTCCTGACTATAGCCTTGAGCAACAAGTCTAGCCTTGTTTCTCACAACAATTCCAGATTCATCCATTTTGTTTTTAAATTCCCATTTAGTTCTAATAACTGGATGATCACTAGGTCTAGGAACAAGGTGCCATACCTCATTCCTTTCAAATTGACTCAATTCCTCTTGCATTGCATTTATCCAAAATTCATCATGTTCAGCATCATTAAAACACTTAGGCTCAATTTGAGATAAGAATGCAAGATGATTACATATATTTTTGATAGAGGATCGAGTTCTTACACCTTGTGAAGGATCACCTAGGATTTGTTCCGTAGGATGGTTATGCACAAACTTCCACTCCTTAAATAGTCCCTCATTGATTTCTTGTTGGCTGATAGGAACTCCTTGTACATCTCTTTCTTCTTGAGGTTTCTCATTTGAGCTTGGTTGGATGTCTAGTTTTTCCATTCCAGATTCTAGCTCATCTGCATCATCACTTGCAACATTCTTTGAAGAAGCATTAAGTTCATCAAAAGTGATGTGAACAGATTCTTCAACAACTAAAGTCCTTTTATTAAAGACTCTATAAGCCTTGCTATGTGTTGAATAGCCAAGAAATACACCCTCATTTGATTTAGCATCAAATTTACCGAGGTTGTCTTTATTGTTATTCAATACAAAGCACTTACATCCAAAAGCTTCAAAGTATGAGACATTTGGTTTCTTTTCTTTCCAAAGTTCATAGGGGGTTTTGTTTAAAAACTTTCTAAATAAAATTCGATTTAAAACATAGCAAGCTGTGTTAACAGCTTCTGCCCAAAAGTATTTTGGTAAACCATTTTCACAAAGTATGGTTCTACCCATTTCCTCTAAAACTCTGTTTTTCCTTTCAACAACCCCATTTTGTTGAGGTGTTCTAGGAGCTGAGAAATTGTGATCAAAATCATTTTCATCACAAAACATTTCAAAAGGTTTACAATCGAATTCCCCTCCATGATCAGTCCTAATAGAAATAATTGAAATCCCTTTTTCATTTTGAACTTTTCTACAAAATTTTGTAAAGAAAATAATTGTCTCATCCTTATGAGCTAAGAAGAATGTCCAGGTAAATCTAGATCAAATCTTCCAATTTAGGAAACTAGATCAAATCTTCCCATTTAGGAAACTAAATCAAATCTTCTAATTTTGAAAATGAAATCAAATAATCTATTTTTGGAAATAAAATCTAATCTTCAACTTTAAGAAATAGGAATCAAATCTTTCCTAATTCAAATCTTTTCTAATTCAAGTCTTTCCTAATCCAAACCTTTCAACCTTTCCTAATTTTAAACTTTTCAATCTTTCCTAATTTCAAACTTCCAAATCTTTCCAAGATTCATATCTTTCTAAAATCAAAATTTTCCAAGTTCGAACCTTTCCAAAACCGATTCATTCCTAATTTGAAAAATTTCTTAAAATAAAACTTTCTTAATTTGGAACTTTTCTAAAATGAAAACTTTCTTATTTTGAACTTTTCTAATTCAAAGATTTCAAAAATCCAATCATTCTTAAACCCTAACTTTCCAAATCATTCCAAGTCAAGTGTTTCTAAATCAAATCAAATCCTTCTCAAACCTTTTATTAAACTTCATCTTTCCTAATTCTAAGTTTTCTAAAATCAAATCAAACTTTTTAAGTCTAAATCAAATCTTTTTATTTCAAGTCCATGCTCCAACCATAGGATACCTAAACCGTAGGTCAACCCTAACCCTAAGCTAGGAAGCTTCAACTCTTTTTTAAGACTCCTTTCTAAACCAAGATGGTTTTCCAACTTCAATCTAAGTTACAATATTTTCAAAACTCAAGTCCAAATTCTCTTTCAAAGTTCCAACTCTTTTTCAAGTTCAATTCTTAGTCTAAGTTCAATTTCAAATCAAAGTCTAATTTAAAATCTTCTATTTCATGTTCAAATCAAACCCTTTTTCCAATCAAATCTTTTTCAAGTCAAACTTTTCAAAAATCTCAAAGTGTTTATTTTTTATCGGACTTTTATCTGAACTACAATTGACCTGATTCTCAATAAAGGGATACGTAGGCAACCCTCATGGGTGTGGTCACAACCTTTTTAAAATTTTTAAAACCTTTTTTAAATCTCCAATTTTCATAACCTTTTTCAAATTTCTAATTCCAAGATCTCTTTTAACTTTCCAATTCTCATAATCTTTCTCAAATTTCCAATTCTATAATCTATTTTAATTTTCTAATTCTAAAATCTATTTTGAATTTCTAAAAGCTTCTTTCAAATTTCAAATCAAGTCTTTTTAAATCTATTTTCAAAATCAAATCTTCCTTTCAAATCAATTTTCAATACAAAATCTTTTTCTTGCACTTGCATATCATGCATCATGTCAAACTTCTTTTCAAAATTCTTTTCAAAGTGGATATAATTAGACAATTGTTAATCAAATATTCTAATTGAATGAACCTAGGGTGAGTAGACATGTAGGTACCACAATGGCATGGTAGGGTGATGATCTTAGGATATCTTCCCTACACGTAACCAACCTCCAAATTTAGAATCACTATTTTCAAAGTGCAAAACGGAGTTATTTTCAAAAAGGGCTTAAAACATTTCAAAGGTTACCAAACAACCTATTTTCTTCAAAACCCTCTCTTGAGGAAGTTTTCCAAAACTTTTTTCAAAATTAATTTTCAGATTGCTTAGTTTTAGGTAACCTAACTCACTTTAATCAAGTTAAATGGCGATTCAAAACTTTTTTCAAAAGCCCTTATTCAAATCAATTTTCAATTCAAACCTAGTCGCACTCGTCTTTCTAGGAGGATGAATTCTAATGAGAGAGTACCGTGTTTTTTTCACTTGTGTGTATTTTTATCGAGTGCCAAAAATTGGAGCACGACAACAAGAGCCCTAAAGAGTGTCCCGAAGATAGCTGGCTTGAGAACTAGAGCTGGTGTGGTTGAAAAGGTTGATCAGCCCTCCAGGGGCAAAATGGTCATTTGAATAGTGAAACATCGAAACTCGTTCAGAATCGACCAGGATAGGATTTGAAAGTTAGAAATACTATCAAGAAAGCTCCGAAGGATTGCCAATTTGATACCCAGAGCCGGTATGGTTGGAAGAAGGGACCGGTCCACTAGGGGCACAACAATCATTTCGCACCAAATTTACCGGAATGGACTCGGAATGGTTCGGAAAGGTACTAGAAGGTTGGAAATACTGTTAGAAGTGTCCCTAGAAGGTAACCAGTTTGATACTCAGAGCCGGTATGGTTCTCGAAGGCAATCAGATGCCTAGGGACAAAATGGTTATTTTGATCGGATGATCTCAGAATTGGTCTGGAACCAACTAGAAGACACTTGAACATGCCGAATTGTCTTTGGGATCATCTCGGAAAGGTGGACTTATTACTCTAAGGACTTATGTACTTTTTTGAGAAACGTGTCGGTAGGGCCCAAGGGGCAACTTGGTTATTTTTTACCAGAGTGGGCTAGCAGGCACTGGTGTTGACCTGGATTTTGAGTGTTTCCGTCACTCTGACGATGTGTGACGAGTTGGTTTCCAAAGGTATCTCGTCCTTCAGTAAACGTGTCACGACCAATAGATATAGAGGGTTTGTTGGCAATTTTCATTATCGACCTATTTGCGATTGTTTCTGCCACTCTGATGGTTACAATGTTTGTGAATGATTCTGTCACTTTGACGATGCGCGTTCATTTCGAAGATTGCCTAATCTCGAGAAGTTGTTGAATGGTCTTATTGTTTCGGGGCCTTAAGTACTTTTCTGATCGACATGGCAGATAGTGGACATTCTACGTTGGCGAGATAGCAGGTGCAAGAAGTGAACCACGCTACCATATCGGGGACTTGGTTTTTGTCCCGGTCAACAAGTGTGAAGAGATTTACCGTTCTGAGGAATTTTCTAGGTAAACGTGCCGTGTTGGATGGATTTATCATTTAAGGGATTAACTTTCTCGAAAGACGGGCTAGACTAAGTTTGATTGACTTGGACTAGAATTAAGAATTGGAATTGAGGTTGAGATAGGGACTTACTGTCTTTAAGTAGACGTACCAATTGAAATTTGACCAAATGATAATCAAAGGGTATTTTGATTGTTTTGCTTCTATTAGGCGTAGTAAGCTTGTGAAGTGGCTGATTGACTAGATTGAGTCTGGAAAGCCGATCTGGGCATGAATGTGGTAGTGTCAGTTTGAATGTGAATCCGGTCGGACTGAAGATTGCCGAGCAGACAAAAATGGGGTGCTTACACTAAGCCTTATGCCCCTTCACCCTCTACGCCATACGTAATGCCTTCTAGTTTCACCTCTATGAGACCTTATTTCATGCATGGTGGATATAGTGCAAGATACATCACACCCTGTGCCTTACTACCATATTAGTCACAGTTTCGAGATAGCAGCACATGGGCTATTTTTTTCTACTGAGTAGTCCTTTAACACACATGATCGTTGGCTATCCCCTCACGTGTTTCCAATTATTATCAGACTGACATAGGGCACAGTTACAATCTATTCGTAGTTGGCAGTTACAAACATATGGGCCAGGATTTCCACAGTGGATATCCTACATCGATGTATGGTGTCGGGCCCTCGCAGGTGACACATGACCCCTCATTTTATCCACAACATCGGCATAGTCCTCCTATTGATGCTGCGCGTACCCATGACACAGATAAGATGGAGGACCACAAATTGATCAGAAAGAGCAACACGAGGCAAGTGTTCATAGAGGACAGAGAGAACGACAACATAGAAGATGTCATACTGGGGGACATATATAGTACAAGGGGTTTTTATTCTACGTGGTTGGGAGTTTGGCATAATAAAATATTGTGTCATTACAGTCTATAATGATTTTATCTATTCTCAGACGTGGCATCATTTTTATTTGCATGTGTTATCTATTATCTTCTTCCATATTATGTTTACTTACTCATTTGTTTAATCATTCCTATATACTGGCAGGGCTCGTAATGGCAACCAAAGGACCATACAGTTTCGCCAGTCAGCGACACCCTAGAGTATAGTTGTTACCTCTATTCGGCGACGAATACTGGAAAAAGAAATACTTGAGCCTTAAAAACTATTATTCTGGTTTAAGGCAAGAGTGGGTGTTTAGAGTTAAAAAACAACGCGGATTAGTCACTGACCTGCAAACCATTGGGGTCAAAATCCCTCAACGTAAGTCTCAGACAATGCAAAAGAGGAACAAGAAGGAGTATGAAGAGGGAATTGCAAGAATAAAAAAGGAGAACAACAGGATGCTTATGCTGCGTTGCCGGTACTTCATGCTTCAACTTTCCACCGAGATAACAGAGGCTAGCAAGAGATAACTCACATTAGAAGAACGGACCAAAGCTCTAAACAATGAAAAATACTTATCCAACTATGACATGTACGATGAGTACTGAGAGTTCAGTTGGCCATGAATATGTTGATTGGGTCTGTTATTTCCCATTTCCAATGTTTATTTAGTAATTAATCAATCTATGCACAGAGCTATTATGATCTACTGTCTGTTATTTCCATCTGTGTATCAATGTATTTAATGATGGTTAGCTATATTACACCAATAATGTATGAAAATACAATTTATGGATACAAATGCAGTCAACATGTTACAAAGATAGGCCATACAAATTACTAATACAAACATAGGCATTATCCATACAAAGCAAACCTCATATCTTAAACATTCTCCTTATCTGAGATCTCGATGTCCCATTGATATTTGTTATCATTACAAGCTTGCATGTACATTTTCCATTCACCCATGAATCCATCTTCTTTCTTCTCTTTCACAAACTGAAGAAATGAATATCGTTGTTGACCCTTTGACATTTTGTTAACTTCCTCACAAAAAAGGTGCAACACCATTTGTAACAACTGAGGAGATCAATTGGCATATTTATGGCCCTACGTCGGGGAATTGGAATGTTCGCTAGTCAACAAACCTCTACCAGAACTTCAGCCTCCCTAATATGATATTGATACCCATCATACATTATTTTCACATTGCTAAGTGAATAACATTTATTAGGGTCTAAAGGATACTTCCATTCATCATGTGCAACAAAGTGACGACCCGTTACCTAAAAAATATTAGTAATTGTGTATTGCATGTTTGAGTTGCACAATAATGTGAAGAAACTATCACCCGCTCCTTATATAGGCCCGGTGACATGTCACGTCAGATATGTGACTATTCAATGAAAAGCTCGTTAATGTATCCGTAAAACTCCCTCATGAAAAAAGCTCATCAATGCAAAGCTCATCCTATAATTCACAGATATTAGATGTGACCTATGAATGCACATGGGGGCAGGCCCGTGAATGCAAGAGCCCTAATGCATGTGAATGTGCAAACCAACAATGCTCGTGAATGCACAATATAACCCGTGATATATAATGTCATGTCAAGGATGTGACATGACACAGTGCATTGTCCCATATACTCACTTTATTGTCATATCTTTTCGACTTGGTGGTGTTCCAAAATAAGACTATATTTAATGTTCATTCATACAGATTACCATACCTAGGAGAAGAACGATGACTGGGGGATCCTCGACTAAACCATATTTTGAAGATAAGTGCGTCCAAATCCCTTTTAAAATGGAATTCTATGACGATCCATGGGGTAACAAGTGGTATGGCAAAAAACGCGAATTCGAAAACAAACCGATTCTCTTAGACTAATCGTTGCAATACGCATGATACATTTTAGTGGGTCGATAGTACCAAGAACCACCGCGCTGAATCACTATTCATAAAAGCAACCTAAACTGGCAAGACTTATACGAATGATGGTGCAAGAATGAAATGTACTGCAGATGGCATCTGTAAGTGAGAATTTTAGGAAGGTCTAGTTGAACTCTCAAACTAAATTGACGAGCATAAACAATCTGCAAGAGAAGAAGACAGTGAGAATGTGTCGATCCTCTTTAGATTGATGGCACTCTGATGATTAAGTCAGTAAGCTTAATCACAATGAATTGAACAAAAGACTCTTGTGAACGTACTTTACACTTTAATGGTATGGGGTATTTATAGGCTTCAGAATACCATAATCTCATTGGGAATTGAACTATGTCTCCTCCTAAGAGTCAATCACTTTGGATATTATCTGTCTGTGTTTTGGCTTTATCGTTTAGTGTCCTAGTTGGACTCGCGTATGCTATACCGACTTGGTCCTTACTAGATCTGGGTTGTAATTACCACTGTTAGAGGCTGCTTCTGGGCATCAGTGAGTTTGGGCCTCTCCTAGCCAAGGTCGGCAACATGTTCTTAGTTGGGCATGGTTATTTTGACCCACAATTGCCCCCAGCCCTAGTGCCCTTTGGAAGGGGGTTGTGCTAATGCTATACAGCTGTAAGCACGTCCGGTGTAGCCATTAAGTGTAATTTAATGAAACATGACTGTTGAGAAGTTCGATTTTACTGTCATTATTACACTCCTTTCTGTAGACGAAGAGTTTACCTTTCTTGATAAAACAACTGAATGAAGATACCTCGGATTCTCTGCATTTGCTCATCATACGAAGAAACAAAACTCTCTATAAGTCTCTCTCATCTCTTCTTTACGCTTTGCTCCCAAACCTCAACCCTAGGATCCCTTGCCTATCTTTTATGGTGAGTAAGCTTAAAAGTATGCCCGATAGCCCAATTGCCGTTGCAGCCTTTAAACGTAGGTACGACTTCCCTGAAGGGGTAGAGATTAGGTTAATTGGGCCTAAGGACGATTATTGGTTTGAGAACAAGAAAGGGACTCCGTTCTCTTTAATCGCCATTGTAGAGGATGAACTTAGGTTCCCCAGTCACCCTTTCCTAATCGTAGTCCTAAACCACTATGGGATCGCCCCCATACAACTTTAACCCAATTCTTATGGGATAGTCATGGGAGTGATTGAGTTGAATAGGCGCCTAAACCAAAACTTAGGCCTCTATGAGTTTGATTATCGGTATGCTGCTGTAGAGTTAAGTGACGCTAAATCAGACCACAAGAGGTACTATTTTCAAGTTAGAAGTGGGTCGAAAGAGTTGATCCAGTTCCTCCCCAGTTCGGGGAAGGGGATCGATGATATTATTATGAGGGTGAGTGGGCCATGAGAGTTCGAGAGCATCCCAAAAGAGGTTCTCCCAACAATGAGATGCCTTAGAGTCCCGAAGACAATAGGTAAACCTCCACCTCCTCTATTAGGTTTTTCTTTTCTTTTATCTCTGCTTACATCTGTCTTTTCTGATTCTAACATTCTATTTTTGCTTTTCCAGTTAACTTCAGCATCAGAGATAAGGACTCTGAGCTACTCAGTGTTGATACTGTCACTCTTAACCAAGTTTGGGCATATAATGGCGAGGGTGAGTTGAAAGAAATTGGTCGGGCTACCCACATACTCTTGGGTTACCCAATTCGATACTAGTCCTTCTCAACAACTAAGGGAGTATCGGCCGATGTGATTGCTGCCCAAAAGGTGAAAGGAGGTCAGCACCAACTCAGAGACTCTCCGACGGTCCTGTTATAACTTTTTGCTGCTGATAGTGGCATGAAGCGTCCATAACCCCGCAATCTGGTGGCCATCCTTAAGAAGAGCGACACAAAGAAGAGGATGGGGGATGGAGCGACTGCATCCACCATCACTACTGTTGTTGCTTCTATCACCAATGCTTCTTCGTCTATAGCGCCTCTTGCCATCATGGTCCCTGCTGCTCCCATAGTGGTGGATATGGTTGAGCCCACATCATTGGATGCTTCTTCGACGAAGAGTTTTCAATGATCAACAATCTCCCATAGCTCCAAGGGGGTTTCATAGCTTGGTTGATAGGCATTAGGTGTCTAATTGGCTTCCTGTGGCAATTCAGTAGAAAATTTAACAATAAAGTTACCAAGTACATAACCTTTTATCGTTGATCTAGGTTGAAACTTGATATTAAACACTCCCAGCTCCATTGCCCTACTTTACTAGTATGCCTGAGAAGTCTTCTTTTTAGAGGAGTGACTAAAGTTGGTGCTTTGTAAGGATGTTGATGGTATGGGCCCTGAAGTAGTGCACCAACTTGCATGATGCCATTACTAATGCTAGTGCCAGTTTCTCCAATGGTAGATATCTGCTCTCTGCCCCCAGAAGAGTTTTGCTGACATAATAGACTAGTTTCTGCTGCCTATCTTATTGATAGAGTAGGACGGCGCTCACTGTGTGCTTTGATACTACCAGATAAAGAAAGAGATCTTCATGTTTGAGCAGCGTAGAAAGCAGTGGTGGCTGGGCCAAATATCTCTTTAAGTCTGCAAGAGCCTGGTCGCAGTCAGGGTTCTAGGTGAATCATTCTTACTTTTTCAAAAGTTAAAAAAATGGCCAGCACTTATTTGAAGATTGACTAATGAATTGATTGAGGGCCGTTGCTATTCCCGTCAACTTCTGAATTTTTTGATGTTTCTTGGAGCCTGAATGTTTTGGATGGCACTAATTTGATATGGATCTGCTTCAATCCCTCGGTGCGTGACCAAAAATCCAAAAACTTTCCCAAGCTTACCCTAAATACACATTTAGAGGCATTCAGCCTCATCTTATCCTTTTTAAGGATATCGAATACTCCCTTTAGATTACTCTGGTGGAATCCACAGGCCTTACTTTTGACCACCATATCATCAATGTATACTTCTATAGGGCTGCCGATATGCTCTTTGAATATTTTGGTGACCAATCTCTAATAGGTAGTACTAACGTTGTTCAAACCAAATGGCATGACTTTAAAAAAAAAAAAAAAAGTCATAGCTAAAAACTAGACTCACTCAGATCAAGTACAATAACCAGCAAAAGCACGACCTGAAAAACTTGAGCAGGAGATGGTGGTACCCGCAATAGGCATCTTGGAAGCTCATCCTTTCATCTAGCTATTGGATCTACAAGCTGGTCGATCTTGGGAAGAGAAAAAGGGTCCTTAGGGCATGCTTTATTCAAGTCCGTGAAGTCGACACAAACCCTCCACTTACAATTCTTCTTCTTCACCACCACTATGTTGAAAAACCAACGTGGGTAGTAGATTTTCCTTATTACCCCCACTTCAAGAAGCCTATCAACCTTTTCTATTACTACATCCACATGTTGAGAAACTATTCTTCTTCCCTTTTAGACCATAGGTCGGCTCTGTGGGTCTACGTTAAGTCTGTGGTAGGCTACTTCTAGTTTGATTCCCAGCACGTCATAAGGTGTCCAAGCGAAAATTTCAATGTACTGTTGTCGCGCCCCGATTTTTGGGTGTCCAAGGTCCTTTTGGCTCGGAGACCAAAAGCACGGAGCTCTGTCACTAGAACTCATCCTCCTTGAAGGACAAGTGCGACTAGGTTTGAAATTTGGTTTGATTAAAGGCTCTGTAGAAAAATAGAAGTCGTCACCTAACTTGATTAAGATGAGTTAGGGCACCTAAAACTAAGTGTTAATCCGAAGATTAAATCTAGGGTTTTTGGAAAAGATTTTTGAGAACTCCCTCAAGTGAGGTTTTTTAAGAAAATAAGTTGTTTGGCAACCTTTGGAAAGATTTAAGCCCTTTTGGAAAATAACTCCATTTTGGTCCTTCGAAAATAGAAATCTATGGTCTGGGGGTTGGTTACGTGTAGGGAAGATATCCTAAGATCATCACCCTACCCCGCCCTTTCGGTACCTACATGTCTAATTACCCTTTTGTTCACTCACTAGAATAACCAGCTACCATTGTCCACTTAATATCCACTTTAGAACTTTGAAAATGGGATTTAGTCATCACTTTTCGGATGGATGATGCATGGTACAATTTTTTGGAAGAAGTTTGAAAATATGGGGGTTTTGTAAGAGTTTGAAATAGGAACTTTGAATTGATTGGAATTTTTAAAAAAGGGGTTGGAGTTGAAATAAAAGTTATGACCGCACCATTTTAGGTTGCCTACGTATCTCATTTGGCGAGAATCAGGTCATTCGTAGTTCGGGCAAGAGCCCGAAGGAAAATAGGCGCGTTAGGGCCTTTGGAAAGTTTGAAGACACTTTGAGGCCTTTGGAAAAGTTTAAGACACTTTGAGGTATTTGGAAAAGTCTAAGACACTTTGAGGCCATTTTTCCAAAACTTCCTACTCTCTTGATTTCAAAAAACCAACTCCATAAACTCTTCCAATGTTCTTACACTCCATCTTTAAGGCATTTCCAAAAATGTCTTCGAAAGATCACAAATCTAAGGTACCCCTAGCCCTCTCATGGTTAGGGATTCCAAGAAAAAGTGATAAATCAAGAACAAACCTCCAAGTTTGTCCATGTTAGGATTCCAAACCCTTGGCTATTTTAAAAAAAAAAAACCACTTTCAAAACTAATTCATCAAACGTTCCAAAATCATACCTCTAAGATTTTCAAAACAATACTTCTAAAATTGAGTGATTATTTAGAAAAGGGTTCAAGAGTTGAAACCTTGAAGTATACTAACCTAGGTTGGGTTAGCCTAGGGTTAGGGGTGACCTAAGGTTAACTAACTTAGGTTAGGTTAACCTAGGGTTAAGATGACCCATGGTTAACTAACTAAGGTTAAGTTAACCTAAGGTGAGTGAACTAGAGTCAAGTTAACCTAGGGTTAGAGAACTAGGGTCAAGTTAACCTAGGGTTGGACTACTAGGGTCAAGTTAACCTAGGGTTAGACAACTAGGGTCAAGTTAACCTAGGATTGGTCAACTAGGGTCAAGTTAACCTAGGATTGGACAACTAGGGTGAAGTTAACCTAGGGTTGGACAACTAGGGTGAAGTTAACCTAGAGTTGGTCAACTAGGGTCAAGTTAACCTAGGGTCGGACAACTAGGGTCAAGTTAACCTAGGGTTGAATTGAAATATGATTTTAAAATGTTGTTTGGTGCACTTTTAGGAAGAGTTTTGAAAAACACAACATGTGTTGCAATGAACTTTGATAGGCAATCTTTTTGAAGATCATTTCCATGAAAATTTTGACTCTAGCTAAGAACATGGTTTACATGGTTGGTGTTTGAAGACCATTCTAAGAAAGGTTTCCTCATGGCCATTATAACCATTATCTTGACAAGAGTATAAGGGGTCAAAAATCAACATGATGACAACTTTTTTGAGCACCATTTTTAATGCAAAGATGGAGGGAACGCATTTTTTAAAATCATCTTTGGAAAGGATTTTGAAAACCATTTTCCAAGAAAACCATTCCATCAAGAGAGGGTTCCTATGGCCAAAAAAAAGGGAGACCACTCAAGAGAAGGTTTCATGGGGTCATTCCAACCACTATACTTAAAAGAATATAAATCTTCGAAATTAGAAAGCTAGAAAACAATCCTTATGCAAGTTAAAATGCCATGATGCCAAAATGAGAGTTAGGGGGTTAGTAGGGGATCTTCTAAGACATGATTTCTAAAGTCCCATCCTAAACTTCAAGGAGCCAACTCTTGAAACAATTTTGAAAGAAATATAGAGCTTGGAAATGACACGGAGCTAAGAGTAATGTAAGCATTATAGAACATGGTGATAAGCATAAAAATGAAACCAAGCACACAAGACATGATCAAAATAGTAATATGCAAGGGGTCATGATCAGATACAAGGCTTTTAGGCTATACCATACAAACAAGGGGCTCCTAGGCTATACCATCTTAAAGTAGGCTAGTGAGAGGTCCCCCTATACGGTGGCTCTCATTTGTTTTCCTCTAGGCATGATCTAAGAGCCCTCTTGGCTCAAGCATGCAAGAAAGGGGGGGTTGAAGATGGGGATTAAAATAGAGAATAGCCTAAGTAGGCTAGGAGGGAGAAGAAAAGAGTGGGGGAAGACAAAAATGTAAAAGGGATACCGCCTTTTGCCTTCAACACACTTATAGTCTTCAATGGGTGTCTTGATTGGAACTTGAATGACTTTAAGAAGGCTTGAAGGGCTGGAAGTGAGTGTTTGATGGTGTATAAGGCTTTGTAAGTGAAGTGTATAGGCTTGAGGGTGGTGGAATCTAGCCTAAGTGTTGGAAGAGTGGAATATGTGTGGAGATTCGAGGTTCTGGAGCGATTTCAGCAGGGCTTCACATTAATTTTTAGTGCTTGAATATGTAAGGGGGGGTCTGGTATTTATAAGCAAAATTTTTGGACACTGGCGCATGTCCTATGTAAATGCGTGGGTACTATTCCATTGGGAGAATGCCACATGGCACCCAGTGTACTGATTAAATCTCGACGGTTGATCGAAATTTGGTCGATCTGATCAAAATTTAGGCGTATTTAGCATACGCTCTGTCACTGGGGGGTTCGTTTAAACTTTGTCTCGATAATTGAGCCAACCGAAAAGATTTCAAGGAAATCGGTCGCACCCGAGATGTTCTCCTAGGGCTTCCAGTGAACTTTCATGTTTTCGAAGAGTCCGAATGGCGTTTGGAAGTGTGAGATATCGTCTTGGGAAACGTGCGTAAAAGGACAATTTTGCGGGGCGTCTGTGATACGCTCCGTAGGTGTTCGAAAGTAGCTGTTTTCGTATCGCATGATCAAGGCCTTCGGGAAGTGATCTTTTTCGGACCGTATCGATAGAAAGTACTTTGGAAATACTTTCAAAAATTTTCAGATTTACTCATTTCTCAAGTCATTTGATGGTGCGTTTCAATCAGGGAATCAGATAAAAAGTCAACCTTGGTGGAGCGTCTGCGATACGCTCCAAGGGTCGCTGAAAGTTGTAGTTTTTGCGCCGTACGATGGAGGGTTTCGGGAAGCGATCTATCAAATCGAGCCATATCGATGGAAAGATCTGTGAACAAGCTTTCGGGAATTCCTTGATTTATGCATTTCTCAAGTCATTTGACGGTGCATCATAATCTAGGGAATCGGGGGAAAAGGTAATTTAGGCGGAGCGTCTGTGAGACGCTCTAGGGAACTTTTATTGAATCGTGGGTGTTTGGTGTCGTGAGGTCTTCCTTAGGTTAAACGAGGGTTCATGACGAGATCCGCCGTTCAATAACCTAGGACCCGTGTTGTTTCGGGGCGCGTTTGGATTTTCAAAGGTAAAATGGTCATTTTGACCGAGTTTGGTTGAAAATGGTCAGGAATGGTTTGGCGTGTTGTGTTAAGTGTACCGAGTCGTTCAGGGATGGTTTTGGGAGAGTCCTCACCGTTCGGTGGGGTTTGTGCAGTATCGGGACATTTAGGGGTAAAACGGTCATTTTGACCGAAGTTATCTGAAACGAGACCGAATGGCGTGTAAAATACGCCCAACTGATTAGTAACATTTTGGAAGGGTGGACTTATCGTTTTGAGAGATTTTGAACTTTCCCAAAACGTGCCTGGAGACCCAAGGGGTAGAAGCGGTTGACTGACTGGATAGGGGTTTAAAAGTTGATTTAGGTTTGAATGTGCTTACGGAGTTTTAAAAAGGAGTTCGGTTAGGCCAGAGATTACCAAGCGGGCAAAAATGGGGTTCTTACAACTGTGTCAGCAGATTAATTAACGATTTATCCTCAATTTTAAACAAAAAAAATGTCGAGCATGAAGTACTTCTCCTCATCATACCGATATATATGAACTTTCTTAAGATCCTTAACGGCCTTGTTTTCTAGTAATAACCCGACATCGTCAATCGTGGGTGTATCCTCGTAGAGCTCCATCATTTGAACCTTGCCTGCCTTTCCTTTTGTGGTGCATGCTGTCAGGAAGCACTGCTTAGTTGCCACTTGGTCTCCTCTTATCTCTCCTACTCCTCCTAGGGTCGAGAAGTGGATCAGCTGGTGGTAAGTAGATGGTATGGCCTTCATGAGGTGCAACCATGTCCGACCTGTGATTGCATTGTAGGGGGAGGGCATGTTGACCACCAGGAACTCTGTTTGAATAGTGATTCCTCCCGCAGTTACCGAGATCGTTACCTTTCCTAGCGACCAGACCGGGTCCTAATTGAATCCGATTAAAAGGTTCAAAAATGGTTGGAAATCAGAATCCTTTAATCCTAATTTTTTTAAAAAGTCATAGTATATGGCTTCGAAGGAGCTTCCCTGATCAACCAGCATCCATTTCATATCGTAATCCCCCAATCATAGTATTATCACCAGCACATCATTATAGGGCAGTTGTACTCTAACTAAGTCATCGTCAATGAAGGTTATGGCCTTAGGACTGCTGCTGACCTTTGCCTTTTTGTTTAGAGGCTCCAACAGCAGTACCTCCTTAAGATGCACAACCTTCTAGATCTCGGCCTGGTATCTATAAGGGTCTACTGTTGCCGACTTCCTCGATCCATGGAGGACGTTGATTACCCAGGCTGGTTCTGTTCTGGTTTCCTTCTGCAGGATGGCTTCCTGCCTTGTCTACTCAGCCTCGCGCTTCATCTTCTCCTGGTCGATGTGCTAGTCAAGATGACCAGCCTTCACCAATTCCTTTAAGTGGTTCTTGAGATTTCAGCAGTTTTTTGTCTGATGCCCCTTTTCCCTGTGGTAAGAGCAGAACTTCTTTTGATATCGGGTAGTAGGGTCCCCTCTCAACTTTGGGGGCCACTTGAAGAAAGGCTTATCCTGTATCTAAGGCAGAATCTTGTAAATTGGGTCTTTGAAGACCGTGTTGACCCCTTCTGTTGTCTTTCTACTTCGATTGTTGTTATTATCCTCACGTCTGGGCTTCTTGCTCTCACGCCCATCTTTCTTCTCAGTTTCTCACCAATCTTTTCTTGTATCGGCTAAGCAACATCTTCCTCCACCTGTGTATACTGTGCGATCCTTAGCATCAGGTCCTTTATTCGGGTGACTGGTTTCTTCATGAGAGATTGCCTCAGCCGGTGTTCCCCAGACAGGTTGATCTTGAATTGTGCAACAGCCAATTTCTCGTTGCAATCCTCGATTTCGTTATAAGCCTCATAGTAGCTCCTTACATATATCCGTAATCCCTCATCATCCTTCTTCTGTAAGGTCAGCAAGTAGTCCACCTCCTTAGGCTGCTTGCTCTTTGCTATGAATCGGTTAGTGAACAGCTCAGCAAGTTGTCTTCAGTTTGAAACTGATCTGGATGCTAGCTTGTTAAACCATTGTAGGGCTACCTCTCCTAGGCTTGATGGAAAAACTCGGCACATTATGGATTCATCTCTACTCCACAGTGCCATCATTTGTTTGTAGTGTTGAACATGATTGACAGAATCAGGCATCCCATCATAGGCAGTAAACTTTGGTAGCATAAATTTTCTTGGAGGTTGGCGTGCCTCAATCTCCTCTGTAAATGGAGTAAACGCAATTTGGTCAAGTGCTCATCTGGTTATATCATGTGTTGTTCGTCTTTTACGATGCTTGTCCCTGTTGTCTAGTCGCTCATTCAACCATTGGTCCCAGTCTTGTTGCTCTGGATCGGCCCCTACCAAATCTCTTACTGGTGCTCAATTTCTCCCATGTTGCCGATCTTCACGTCGGTTCGTGTAGTGCCCAGTACTGGAAGCATGGCTCACGGTCAAACGTGCAGCATGGGGGCTCAGGTTTCTCAAGTTCGTCCTCCTCCTTTTACACTGATTTGGAGATCTGTCAGGGACTCATCCATCTTTTCTAGAAATTGCCTCCCTCATAGCTTTAACCATTGACCTGAGGTGGGTGATCTCTTCGTCCTATTGCCAGAGTTCCTACTCTATTGTTCGGGGCGACAAATTACTAAGCACACGTCCACTGGAGGGTGAAGGATTCAAAATCCTGCGATGGCTCTTTCAGTGATTCGAATTTCTGATACATTATGGAGCCTATCATAGCCCCTCCTATCTTCCCGTTGAATACCTCCAGGGACCCGTATCTCCGATTTAATCAGGCAACCTTCTGGAGTTCGTGCTAAATCATTGTGACAACTTGACAGGTAAGTGTCGTCATGGCTATGAACATCACAGCTGTCTTCAAGCTCCCTGTTGGTGGGGTCGACTCCTCCTCTGAGAAAGTTAGTACTCATCGTTATGTAAACCTTTCCACAGACGGCACCAATTATAAGTGAAATTTTTAGGAATGCCTGGTTGAACTCTCAAACCAAATTGACAAACACAAACAATCTGCAAGAGAATAAGACAGTGAGAATGCGTCGATCCTCTTTAGATCTATGGCACTCCGATGATTAAGTTAGCAAGCTTAATCACATTGAATTGAACAAAAGACTCTAGCATTAACTCTAGTGAATATACCTTACACCTTAATGGTATAAGGTATTTGTAGGCTTCAGAATACCATAATCTCATTGAGAATTGAACTCTATCTCCTCTTAGGAGTCAATCACTTTTAGATATTGTCTGTTTGTGTTTGGGCTTTATCGTTTAGTGTTCTAGTCCTTTTAGGAATGGAGTCGTGTATGCTAGACTGACTTGGTCCTTGCTGGATTTGGGCTGTAATTACCACTGTTAGGGCCTGCTTCTGGGCATTAGTGAATTTGGGCCTCTCCTAGCCAAGATCGGTAACATGTTCTTAGTCGGGCCCGACTTATTGTATTGGGCCTGGTTATTTTGACCCACAATATCAACTACCAGTTCCAAAAGCATATTTAGCTTAATTGTGCACGGATAAGTCAATCAACGATCCACGAGTCATAAACCGAGTTTAACTTGAGATCGAACAGATGCAAAGGAGATTAGATAGGTTCCCCTACATCGAACATGTGAAGACAGATCATGTAGATCCAGATGTTGGCATAATAAAGATTCTAGAAGATGAATTGTTGGTTTCGAACCTTGAGCTATCAGATTTTGAAGATGACAATGATGACGACTACGTAAACCCTTTACCTAAAAGCCTGTTGATGCTTGGCAAACCAGTGTGTTGCTACAAACATGATCCAGCTCATCCTAGACAATGAATTGTTGGTTTCGGAGCCTAACTTATCTTTCAAGCACTTGTACTTTTAATTCGAAATTGTTTGCACTTCGTTTCCCAATTTCTTGTACGTTTGTCATTATTTCCAAAATTGTGTTTTCTCTACATTTCCCAAATTGTATTTTATTTAAATTTTTATCAAATGTTGTATAGTAACTTAACTTTATTATGGGATAAGTTGTATGTAGCCATGACTATAAATATCGTAAACCATAGACTTATTACAGGGTTAAGGTTAACTACGCCTTGGTTTAATTAGGTTTAATTAGGATTAAACTAGGGTTGAAATAGGGTTAAACTAGGGTTATGTATAACTACAATTAAACTAGGGTTATAACTTCAGTTAAAGTTGAAGTAGGTTTAAACCACATTTTATGGGATTACTAACAAGGGTTAAACTAGGGGTCAGGTTACCTAAAGAATTAAAGTAGGGTTACGTTATTAGGTTAAACTAGGGTTAGGTTTAGGATGATGCTAACTAGGGTTGAGGTTAGGGTTCGACTTTGCGTTGGTTAGGGTTACAGCTAGGGTTTGGGCATTAGTGGGTTGCTAGGGTTGGAGGTTAGGTTAGACTTTCGATTGGTTAGAGTTAGTGCTAGGGTTAGGGCGTTGGTGGGTTGCTAGGGTTAAGGTTTGGGTTATGCTTTCGGTTGGTTAGGTTTAGGGCTATGGTTAGGCTGTCAGTTGGTTAGAGTTAGGGCGTTGGTTCGTTGTTAAGGTTAGGCTTTCAGTTGGTTAGAGTTAGGGCTAGGATTAGAGCATTGGTGGGTTGCTAGGGCATTGGTGCCTTAAGTTTGCTAGGGTTACAATTTGGATTGATTAGGGTTAGGGCATTATCTAGGGTTGCTAGGGCATCTAGGACATTGGTGTCTTAGGTGTTTTTTAATAGATGTTTTCTAAATTATTTAATTACAAATACGAAAATACAAATTTTATCATTTAATATCTTTAATAAATTATTTAATTTACTAAATAATAACATATAAATATTATATAAATATATGAAATAGAAAATAAATAATTGAAATATACTACATTGTCAATTGGATAAATAATATTATACTAAATAATAATGTATAAATATTGTATAAATGTATGAAATATAAAAAAAAAAAAAACATGGTTGCTAACCACTCCTTTTTGCAATGCACTACCACATAGCCAGTCCACGTGAACAAAAAGATAAAGTGTAGTTCATAATCATGCCTTGTCCTAAAGCGTGGTTATAAACTAAGTTTTATCTTATTTTTTCATCACATTTGAAAAATGTTTTATTTGGGGAATAACTTTCAAATTTTACATTAGTTTGGTAAAAAAAACCGCTCAATGATCACTTTGGCCCATCAAATTACTTATGACTTTTCTTCCTCATGTCCTCAATTGGGGGATTTCACAAACCAAGATGACCTTCTTTTTTTATATATGAAATAATGATATATAAACATAATTTTTGTACATAAATTTCAGACAGAATAATGTAAATTGTTTGTAGTGTTTTCATTTCAAACGAAAACACCGGTCATTTTGACTGATGATCCCCAATCTGATAAAAGGCAAGTCATCCACGTCAGGAGTAGAGGATACATGAGAAATAAATCTCTTGTAGCCTAGCCCTTTGGAGTTACCAAGTTTTGAACTCAGGACATTTAGGTTTACAGCTTCTTCTTATCTCCATTGAGCTACCATTCGAGATTATTTTAACTCATAATTTAAAAAATACCAGTCACATTATTTTAGCAAAAATTTTATGTATAAAAATTCTAAAAAGACACAATTTTACTCGTGAATTGAAGCAACAACCTTTGCTTACTAGAGATATGATAGGCTTATCATCCCTAGATCTTGCCATGTCAACATTTGAATGGGTCCCATCTGACATGAAGCTGGAGTTTACACTACTTAATTCAGTCACCGGTGTTGAACGGTTGTGATTCATTCTATCAGACAGTCTACAATACCCAAGAGCTAACCGTTGATCAAATGGACCATGAAGCTTCGACAGTTATGTTCCCTCCAAAAACCTCTTAACCAACGACTTTACCTGCCATTTAAGCACTTCACTCCCTTCCCCCATTTTCTCTACTCCTCAAAACTTATCCAAACCTCTGCTAAATTTTCCGGAGACCCAAACACCACTGCAAGTTTAAGCTTGATTGAAATTGGCAGCTTCGCACCCACCTCCATCTCCTATTCAAAGCTATTATCAGAATGCTGCCAATCTAAGTCTCTTAGTCCAGGACTACAAATCCATGCCCACATAACCAAAATCGGGTTATCCGAAGACACGAAGCTTCGGAACCATCTGATCAATTTATACTCAAAGTGTCGAACTTTTGGGTATGCCCGTGAACTGATCGAAGAAAGTCCTGAACCAGATTTGGTTTCTTGGTCTGCTTTGATATCTGGGTATGCTCGGAATGGGCTTGCTGAGGAAGCCCTTTTGGCTTTCCATGAAATGCACCTGCTGGGTGTCAAGTGTAATGAATTTACTTTCCCGAGTGTGCTTAAGGCGTGCTCGGCTAAGAGGGATTTGACGCGAGGGAAGCAAATTCATGGGATTGTGGTAGTTACTGGGTTTGAGTCAGATGTTTTTGTCGCGAATACTTTGGTTGTTGTGTATGCAAAATGCGGTGAGTTTGTCGATTCGAGGAGGTTGTTTGATGAGATTCCAGAACGGAATGTAGTTTCTTGGAATGCATTGTTTTCTTGTTATGTGCAGAGTGATTTTTTTGAGGAAGCACTGGGGTTGTTTCAAGAAATGGTCTTAAGTGGAATAAACCCAGATGAGTATAGTTTGTCAAGTATTTTGAATGCCTGCACAGGGATGGGGGATATCAATCAAGGGAAAAGAATTCATGGGCACTTAATAAAGCTTGGGTATGATTCTGATCCATTCTCTGCAAATGCACTTGTTGACATGTATGCAAAAGCTAGAAGTCTTCAAGATGCAACAGCAGTTTTTGAGGAAATTGTAGAACCTGATATTGTTTCTTGGAATGCTGTTATTGCTGGTTGTGTTCTTCATGAATATCATGACTGGGCTTTGGAGTTATTGAGGCAGATGAAGAAGTCAGGAACCTGCCCAAATATGTTCACCTTATCGAGCGCTCTTAAAGCCTGTGCTGGATTGGGACTCCAAAAGTTGGGCAGACAGTTACACTCTATTTTGATGAAGATGGATATAAAATTGGATCCATTTGTGAGTGTTGGCCTTATTGACATGTACTGCAAGTGTGATTTAATGGAGTATGCAAGGACAGTTTATAATATGATGCCAGACAAGGACTTGATTGCATTGAATGCTATGATCTCTGGACATGCACAGAATGGGGAAGATGTAGAAGCTCTTTCCCTTTTTGCCGAGATGTACAAGGAAGGAATAGGATTCAACGAGACAACTTTGTTTACAATCCTTAACTCCACGGCTAGCATGCAAGCTGTCAATTTTTGTGCACAAGTTCATGCACTTTCTGTAAAATCAGGACTTCAGTCTGACATTTATGTTGTAAACAGCCTCATTGATTCGTATGGAAAATGTAGCAATGTGAAAGATGCAACCATAGTTCTAGAAGAATGCCCATTTGCAGATTTGGCATCTTTTACTTCTATGATTACAGCTCATGCTCAATACGGACAGGGAGAAGAAGCACTGAAGCTCTACTTGAAGATGCAATATATAGAGCTCACGCCAGATTCATTTGTTTGTAGTTCTCTCCTGAATGCTTGTGCAATTCTATCTGCTTATGAACAGGGGAAACAAATGCATGTTCACATCTTGAAATTCGGATTCATGTCAGATGTTTTTGCAGGGAATTCTCTTGTCAACATGTATGCCAAATGTGGAAGCCTAGATGATGCTGGTCGTGCTTTCTCAGAGATACCCGATAGAGGTATCGTCTCTTGGTCTGCAATGATTGGTGGACTTGCTCAACATGGGCATGGAAAAGAGGCCCTCAGTTTATTCAATCAGATGCTTAAAGCTGGCATCTCCCCCAATCATGTAACTTTAGTTAGTGTCCTTTGTGCATGCAATCATGCTGGATTGGTAACTGAAGCAAAACAATACTTTGAATCAATGAAAGAGTTGTTTGGGATTGAGCCAACGCAAGAGCATTATGCTTGCATGATTGATCTCCTTGGCCGAGCTGGAAAATTGGACGAGGCAAAAGATCTTGTAAATAAGATGCCATTTGAAGCCAATGCCTCCGTTTGGGGGGCCCTTCTTGGTGCAGCAAGAATTCACAAGAACATTGAGCTTGGCCAACGTGCTGCTGACATGCTTTTCGCTTATGAACCAGAAAAATCT
Organism: Euryodendron excelsum; assembly: GCA_033060915.1. NCBI lineage: Eukaryota > Viridiplantae > Streptophyta > Magnoliopsida > Ericales > Pentaphylacaceae > Euryodendron > Euryodendron excelsum. The sequence continues at coordinate 53,240,804 of CM065377.1, read as the reverse complement.
GGTACACATGTTCTTCTTGCAAACATTTATGCATCAGCTGGCATGTGGGAAAATGTGGCAAAGGTAAGAAGACTGATGAAAGACAGCAATGTGAAGAAAGAACCGGGGATAAGTTGGATTGAGGTGAAAGACAAAATATACACATTTATAGTCGGAGATAGAAGCCATTCAAGAAGTCCGGAGATATATGCAAAGCTTGATGAGCTAAGGGACTTGATGAATAAAGCCGGGTATGTTCCCATGGTAGAAATCGACCTCCATGATGTCGAACAAAGTGAGAAAGAGCTTCTTCTTTCATACCACAGTGAGAGACTTGCAGTGGCTTTTGGGCTGATTGCCACTCCCCCAGGAGCTCCCATTAGGGTGAAGAAGAACCTCCGGGTCTGCGTGGACTGCCATACCGTGTTCAAGTTCATTTGTAAAATTGTTTCGCGGGAGATTATTGTTAGAGACATTAATCGGTTCCACCATTTCAGAGATGGGTCATGTTCTTGTGGGGATTACTGGTAGAATTAGTTGCTGAGCAGTGCTATTCTTCTTTGTACTTTAGGAATATGCTAAGTGGCTTTATAGTCTGAATTTTGTATTCTATTTTGGTGAATTAACTATGGAAATTAAAACTCGAATTTAAGAACTGTTTTCTTTTGGCATGGGTGTGGGTTTCTTCTAATAATAATACTTGACAGAAATTTTTTGGATTGCACAATTGCTTTCTTACATGCTTTGTCGATGAATAAACTTCTTTTTATGCTAGAAATGACTCAATGTTTGTTGGACTCCTCTGATGTGGATTTCAATGTTAATGCTGCATATTAGTATTTACAAGGGCATGCCTGAGAACACTCTCTAGCGGCCTGGGCCTGAGAACACTCTCAGCGTCTTCTAATAAACTACTTTTTAATTAAGGCTGCATCTGGTACAATGATATAGAATGGAATGGAATAAGAATGAAATGATATTATAATGTTGGAATGATCATTTTCTTGTTAGTTTACTTTGTGAAATGGATTGATTATTCTCATTGTATTATTTGGTACGACCAATTCATAATGCTGGAATGAAATGTAATATGAGTATATAACATGTAAATTAGATATTATATCATATACTAATATTATAAGTATTTTATTTTATTTATTACATATTAATGGGTATTTAATAACGCTATAGTGGTGATTGGTTGTGGTAGTGGTGGTAGTGAGGCGCGGGTGGCAGGTGGTATGGTAGGTGAGGGAATAGAGGACGGTGATTTCAACTTTAAAAGGTGGTAGGTGGATCATTCCATTTAAGAACAAACCTATGGATAGGAGGACAGTGGGGGCGGTGAGGTGGCGGGGTGAACAAAGGTGGGCGGCAACAGTATTGGATAGCAACACTTTATGTTATCATTTTATGAGGGAATAGAATGGTCATTTTCTACTTTTGAAAAAAGGAATAATTATTCTAACAAAATATTTGAATTGGTATTTCAACTTTAAACAGTCATATTAGTAAAACAAGAATGAGATAAAAAGGAATGATAATTAAAATAGGAATGATCATTCCATTTAAGAACAAACCTATGGATAGACAATGGGGGGCATGGCCCTCCTACATTGATGAAATACCACTGGAGCCTTATAGATTTTGAGTATCTATGAGGAAATAATATATATTGATCCCCTACTTTGATGAAATTCTATATTGAGAACCTATAGATTTTGAGTATTACTGAGAAAATTAGTATACACTGGCCTCTCAAAATTTGAAAGTTTTATCTTAAGCTTTTCAAAATTCAATAATTTTTACCTTAGTCTACCAACAAAATTAAAAATAATTACTTTGACCTTCTATAATTCAATAATTTTTACCTTGCCCTTCCCCCAACACAATTTTTAGTTTCGTCCCCGATTCCATTTGTATGTACCAAACATATCCAAATCAAATAGGCTAGTGTGCATTATGATGAGGTGCCTTAGCATCCTTATGATACGGTAAATATGGCCAAATAGTGTGCTTAGAGGGTGGTCTTGACTAATGCTCTAGTACCCAACACATGGCCACTCAGAATCCTAATAAAAGGTTTGTGTTGATTGCATTCTGTATGCGTAAAAATGCCAAAGTGAGGTGATAAGGAAGATCCCAGTGACATTTGCAAATTTTTGCTGTAGGAAGTAGTGGCATGTTGGCCTCCCACAGAGAGAGAGAGAGAGAGAGAGCAAAATTACAATGTTTCTTCGAGCACATAAATATTCCAACAAAACAAACCATTTGTGCTTAATCCAAAGGAAGAGGACGAGACAAAAAAAAAAAAAAAAAAAAATTCTTTTTGAACATGTTTTGTGAATATTCTTTTCAACTATACAAAAAACAAAATATGTGAGGGCTCATATAAAATTTGTCAAAAAAATAAAATAGCATATAAAGAAATTCACAATTTCAAACACGCCAAAAAAAAAAGTAATTCCATAAAAAAAAATCGAAAAACTAAATAATATGTGAGGGCACATATTAAAATTTGTTCAAAAAATAAAGTAGTACTTTTAAATAATAAAGAAATCGTACTTAAATCATGAAAACTAACTTGTTTATCGATAGTGGGTGAGTGGAAGAAAGCTAACTTATAGGTGATTATTTTAATTACAATGATGCATTTTTTACCACCTTCAAGCAATTCTTAAAATTTAGTGATTGAAAGGAAATAACTTTGTACTCAACAAATGTTCGGATTTTTTTAGGTTTTATGCATGCCAAACTACTTAAAATGGTAACCAAAAAAAAAAAAAGAAAAACCAGCATGTTGAACTGTGGTAGCATGGTTTTAAAAATGTAAAATTTCATTAAATAATTTACACTTTGTCCAAATTTTGAACTTTTTTCTTTTGTCCAAAAAATTAAAAAAAGAGGTCACTACAGAGGAGCGCGTGTTTGGGACGAATACTAATGAGGCGTGGGGGGTTTAGGAGCTTGAACTGACGAAGTTGATACTGCCTTTCGTCATAAATTACCTTGGGCCGGACTTGCCGGCATTCTATATTTCTGTACGTGTCAACCCTACATTGGTCCTCTCCCAGCTCCCAGCTGTTTGGTTCAAACGAGAGGTTCAAATGGACTAAAAAAAGAACGAAAAAGCGTGCACAGCCCAGGACGTAATTACGGAGGCCGCCCCCTTCTCTCTCGTCAAATCAATCGGTCCAAGTCATGGGTGGATTCGGGAACAAGCCGACAACTGGTTTCGACCCGGCCCCAGTTAAATTTCCACTCACAACCTAAGAGCGGACCCAATATTGATTGATTTCAATTTTTTAGTTTCAAAATTAAATCAATTTTTTTTTAAAATTAAACTGAATCAATTCAAGTCAGTTGAATTTGGTTTAGTTCGGCTGACTTCATATCTCGGGTTAGATATGATCAAAATCAGGTAGAGTTCATTCGGATCCATTTTTGTTGTACCACACCTAGTTTGTTGAGTTAGAAATTAAAAAAAGAAAAATAATCTTGTATCCTCAATTTTTTTAAAAAATTAATAAAAAATATATTAATACAAATTAATGATAAATAAGTTCATATAACCATAATTTAAATATATATATATACATATATACGTAAGATCAAGTCCTGATTTGATTCGGATCAAATCTCGACTCGATTCGGATCGGGTTCAAAAATTGAGAACCCAATAATCGAATCGAAATTATTCGGTACGCATTTTCTAGACTCATAACCTAATCGAACTTTTGACAGACTCTAACTAAATCAACTCAAAGAAATTAGGTTGGTTCGATTCTCAAATTTTTTTTTATTCTTGTGTGCACCCTTACTCACAACCTGGCTTCACTCTCTTCTACTCATAATAAGCTTGGCTTCATATAACAATTGCTTACAGAAAATTTTATACTAAAATAGTATCAACTATTGTTGCGAATTTTAATATTATACTGCGAGACCCTTGCATAATGAATAAAAAAAAGTATGAATGCTACTATTTTATTTTCTTTTCTCTTTTTTTTTTTTTTGGTGCAAAGGGATTAGTCCAAGACTCCAAGTAGTAGTGATGTTTCCGCCTATAATTAAGGACATGATTACGACTTACCCTCCTTCTTTAGGTTTTCAATTCTCCAATGTACCCAAAAAAAACTATTTTTTTAATCTTACATTCGATGTATTTGGTGAGTTATCACCATAATGCCCAAATATAAGTGACAATAATCATTATTTATTTTATTTTACTACAAAGTGTTCATGTATTCGATCCACTACTCTTTTGAACTCGTGTAAGGCCACTATTCATACGAAATATGTACACTTCATGAATTACATGAATTATAGCTACTAAAAAAGGTGTGAACTTGAATTGAACTTGAGAAATAAGAGTTAATCCTTAGTATAAAGGCCAGTTGATTATTGGGTTACTCTTTGTGGTTGAGTGATAATAATTTGTACTACCGTAGTACTAAAAATATGTCCAAATTTATGAGTGTTAATGTAAAAAATACAAGATTTCATATAAGATTACTGGCATTAACAATTTCCAACAATTTTACATGTTTTAATTTCAATTATACACAAAATTGAAGGGGCAAGTTATATTCAAGTTAAAGACTGAGTTTACCTAAAAATAAAATTTTAATCTCAAAATAAAATAAAAACACATTCACCATCTTCATGACCAATTCAATTATATTAATTCTACATGTAAAATTTGCTTGTGCACCTTATTTTTTGGATTTTCGTTTTAATCTTTTATCAATTAGATCAACTTGCTAAGACAGTAGATAACAAGTTCCTAGTAGTACCATGTAGATTTAAGCTGTATAGTTAGATCCATTAAGGGCCAATTTGAACAACTTTATTTATTTTGCTTTTTGTCCTATAACTAAAAAAGTTAAAAATTTTCAGCCTTTTTACATATATAAGCTAAGAACAGCAAAAAAGTCAAAACTTAAAAAAAAAAGCCTTTTTACTTATAAACCAGAAAAATTAAGTTAAAAAAACTTAAAATAAGTCCCACCAAATAAACTACAAATAAATGAAAACAAAAAAAAACATAATAAAAGTAATACCTAAAATTAGAGATACTGTCTTTCCAATTTTTTTTTTTTCGACGTTCTCATGAGTTCATGATAAAAACCAAGAGGCCCATCGGGAGTACATCAACGCACTGAGGAAGAGCGTGGTTAATTTGTCCTTCCTAACATCAATATACTGTAGTACGTTAAACAGCCGTTAAATGCAGATATATGCCTATAAAATAATAATATATCTATTTAATGATGCCGCCCCGACAACCCACACGCCACGTAAAACGGTACCACCATATTAAATTGCCATCCAAGCTCAGAGGGCGGCTCCTACTATATCAGTCAAATCCGTTCTTGACTGTGGCCCTAGGCCCCTACCCTTCCCTCTCTCCTCTCTCCTCTATCTCTCTTCTCTCTCTCTCTCTCTCCATATAATCTCCCTCGCTTACCATTCGTCAGTCCAGACCGCAAATTGCACCCCCTCTCTCTGCGCTCTTATCACCGAAACGAACGTATACAATTATATATATATATAGGAGTCGGAGTGGATGGCGGCGAAGGAGAAGGCGGTCGGAGGCGTGAAAGTTAACGGGAAGGGAAAGGAGATGCATTTCAGGGGTGTACGGAAGAGGCCGTGGGGAAGGTATGCCGCCGAGATCAGAGATCCTGGCAGGAAGAGCCGTGTGTGGTTGGGGACGTTTGATACGGCGGAGGCGGCGGCGAGGGCCTACGATGCCGCCGCGAGACAATTTCGTGGCGCCAAGGCAAAGACTAATTTTCCTCCGCTGGAGGAGAATATGAAGAGTAATTGTGATACCAACAACGTGGAAATCAAGAATGGTAATTGTAATCAGAGTCCGACTCCGAGTAGTACTGTGGAGTCCTCTAGCCGGGAGGGGTTCTCTACGGTTCCGATGGCCGATTCGTCGCCACCACTGGAGCTTTGTCTCTCGCACGGCGGTGGCGCTGTTGGCGGATTCGGCTCTGCCACGAGGTTTCCGCTACAGCAGCATCAGTTTCATATTTCTCCGGTCGTCGGAGTTTTTCCGCCGGTGAAGCACTCGTTCTACTTCGACTCGATTCCGCAGTCCGGAAGTATAAATCAGGACTATTTTCGCGCTGTCCAAAATCAACGGCGGAGGTTCGACCATCACCACGTGATGGCTGCAGCAGCGGCTGATTTCCGCGTTGCGCGCAGTGGTGGGGTCCAGAGCGACTTCGACTCGTCGTCCGTCATTGACTTAAACCAAAACGGTGTCAAGCCTCCCAGAGCCATCGGCATCGATCTCAACCTGCCTCCGCCGGAAACCGCTTGACGGCGGCCGCCTGAAATTCCTTTTTCGCCACTTCTTGGTTTTCATTTTTAATTTCCTTAACATCTGAAGTAGGGGGGGAAAAAAAACAAAGCGGTATGAGCTTATGTTGATCTGTGACAGCCGGATCAACGATCACTGTCCGATGTGAATACGTAGCTGATCTCCTTTTTTGCAACAGAGAGAAATCTAGAGCTTTGTGGCTGTTGTTCATAAAGAAGCACTGATGTGCCGTTGATGTAATTTCCAGTTAGAATCAAAATTTTTCTGCAATGAAACAGCTGATTATTTCCTGAGACTCAAAACTTTTTTGTATATATATATGTGTATGACTGTATGTCTGCATGTATATATGTGGTCTAAACCGGAATCATTATATATTACTCGAGACGTATCGATTTGGTCGCCGGTTAACCGGAATCTGATGAGAGATTTTGGGTACGGTTGTGCACGTGTGATGTGAGGGCTTATTAGTTAAAAACTGAATTTGGTACAGCTTTTTTCAATTCCATTTGGTATATGTTTTTCAAGTATATTCGGCTTATAAGTTAAGAGTAATTACACTCGACCGATGTGGTTTGGATCAAAATTAGATAATTCTTCAGTAGTTTAAAAGTAAAAATATGACTCTTTTGTGATTTTAAACTAATCTGTAAATAGATAGAAATTGTTAAATTTAACAAAAATTTTATTGTAAGGATATTTTTATCATTTTATATCTTCAAATTAGAATATTAAAAAGATAATTTGGTCCTTTTATGTCAAAAAGATTATAAAAATCAAATATTATGGCCCTTTTATGTCAAAATAAAGTGTTGTTTATTGAGTTTTTTATTTTATTATTTTACAAAGTCGTCTTTTTAATGTTCTAATTTAAATATGTAAAATGTCCAAATCATCTTTTTGAAGGCATAATCTTTAATTTTTATAATTTTTTGGGTATAAATAGGCCAAATCATCTTTTTAATGGTCTAATTTAGAGATATAAAATGATAAAAATACTCTTATGATAGAATTTTGATTAAATTTAATGATTTTCATCAATTTGCAGACTAGTCCAAAATCACAGGAGGATCATGTATTCACTTTTAAACTACAGGGGTCATTTGATTTTGACCCAAATTACATGGGTAAAATGTAATTACCCCTAAGTTAAAAACTGAATTTTTTAATTATTTTTTTATTCTACCGAATAAAGCTAAGTAAGCTCAACGTGCGGGCTTCAAAGTCTGACTAGGCTGGAAAAGCCGCCACATGTTGCGGTGTTCGTCTTTTGGAGGGCTAGATTTACTTGGATGTAGTTTTGTATCCAATTTTTCAATATTGGAAGTTTCATTTTTTGTATCATAGTTTAAAAAGTTAAAAATCCTAACCATCTCAATTTTCTTTATTATCCCTTTATAAACTGATATACTAAATATAATTTCAATTTTCAAATGATTTATTCAAACAACTTTTTTTTTAATAAATTAGTTAATCAAAATGCTTTTTATAAAATTTGCATGTAGCTAACTAGAACACAAAAAATAAGTCTGAAGGAGTATTCAATGTAATTGATTAGGTTCAATCAAGTTGTTTTAGCCTATACTGTAATTCTATTGTATACTTAGATGGCTTGAGAGGGATTGAGAATTAATTAGTTGCAACATCACATATTTGACAAAGACATTTCAATGCTGACTTTGTTTAGTAAACAGTCATCTTTAAAATGGAAACTGACAGGATTAATACTTAGTTATTTTAACAAATAAAGACAGCGTTTTGTGGAAAAGGTGTTGAACAATTAGAAGTTAGAACCATCAAGTATCATATAATCTACCTTCTAGCACCCATAAAATAATTGAAGTTCAATCTTTCTTTATCCTGTGACCAGTTATGAAATTTACATGATTTATATACTTTTTATGGTTCCATTTTTTTTTTTTTTTGGCTTTTTGAGAATACAAAAATTGAGAAATTCTCATACTTTTTATTTCTCAGAACATAAAACAAAAATCGAAACTATAACCAAACAAGCCCGACTTTACATAACAAGTCATTCCAACACCATTGCAAGTCCAGGGCTTTTATTTTTTTAATTTTTTTTAACTGTGATGCATGAGCCATACGAAAAATAATATTTAATTTCTAATTATAAAATGGAAAAGATTGCGGATATAATTAAAATGACTATGAAAAAAGTTTTTTTTTTCCTTTAACATCAATGAAACTAAAATTCCATGTAAACATTCTTAGTATGTAATTTTATTTGTTGAAAATATTAGTTAAAAACTATCATGTATTATTTAATTTAAATAACCTAATTCTTTAACATTGAATTAAATATCAGTCAATAAAATGCCTTGAAATGTGAATGAATCCAATTTTATGTCAAGAAAAATGTTATGGAAGAAAGGTGATCTCATTGGCAAGGCAAAAACTATGTTAATAGACAACATTGTTTAAGTCATTAAGCAAGGGTGCAGCTAAAAGATGCCAACACCTCAACAGAACAATATCGTTGCTTTTCTCTAGTCATTTGATCTTATTGGGCTCGGTACACTAAAGGTTTTCCATTCCAATACTAAAGTTGGAGGCGACGAACAGTTAGGAAGTGACCCCAACACAAGGCTACGAAGTTTCGAATCCAAAATCAAAAGCCTTGGATGCCGTACCTTAGCCGCTGAACCAATAGACAACATTGTTTCTCCTCATCCAACCAAGTTTTATTTTTTATAATAAAAAGTCTATTTTGTCCAAAAAAAAAGTTAAGGCTACCCTGCAACGGCCTCAAAAAAAGAAAATATGCAGTGTGAAGGTGAAACTCGTCGACAAGTATCACATTTCGAGATCGATTCATCACATAAATAGATAAATGTTAACATGTGTGAAAAATTATATTTTTAACATATATTTCTTGATCAACATACGTTAACAAAACTCATATAAATAAGTTAAAATTAAATATATTTTAAAAATTATTAATATTCTAAACTTAGCTTGAGATGCTTACATGACTAAGAAAAAACCTAAAGTTACTCAGGCTTCGTAAAAGCTTCTTTAAAGAAGGATTCGAAAAATAAGATTTTAAAGCTAAATTTAAACAATTCATTAGCCGGCTTGATTCGGCTGGGCTGCTAGGCGCGCCCTAATACATAACCCAGTGTTTGACTGGGGAGACATATCTAGATTCGAGACGGCCGTCCCATCTGGTAGATAGTTTTTATATTAATTTATTTATGTCTTTTGGAAATTAGTCGGAAAAAGTAGGGGAAAGAAAGGAATGTGAGGCCCACGTGGACTCGGGCACCGTATGCAGTAGCGCGGCTGCCGCTTTTGTGGTGGGCCCACATTTGGGTCCCCAAGAATCCATGGAGAAATTTGGCTCCGAAAAGCACTCAAAATTTATTAATTCCCTTTCCACTTTTAATATGGCAAAACCCGAAAGATTATTAAGTGATTATTATAATCAGGCCGCCCCAAGTATTTGAAAAAGGCAAGGATGACAATGTTCTTAGCAGCCGCGACCTGATTGGTTGACCCAAACGGTTTTGAAAAATAAAGATGGGTGCTGTAGTTAGGGGCCAGGGCAACCACGGTTGCCACAACCATTTAGATTTATAATGGGTACAAATGGCGATGGTAGTAGGGCAGAGGTTAGGGTTTCTATCTCCGTCTCTGCTCTAACTCAAATCAAAGTTAAAGTTTGAAGTTTTTTATTGTTTTGGCATAAAAAAAATAAATAATACAAAGTTAAAAAATATGTGTATATATATATAAAGAATTAAGTTATTATGGCCTTTCTTTAACAATAAAATGAAATTAATATCTAAATATTTTAGGTTACATATATGTCAAAGTTATAGTATTATATTGAAAAAATAAAATAAAACTTAAAATAACAAATTAAAAGTCCATCTAATAAATAACATTAAAAAAATTATTAAACATAAACTGAACATCAATAAACACACTTAATGCTTATATCACTATTGAAAATAGGCTTTTCTCCCCAAAAGTAAAAAGCTAAAAGTAGTCTATATAAAAAAAAAATATTAAAAAAATTGCTAAAAACAGAGAATGCGGGACAGGATGGTGATGGACTAGTGGGGCGAGAGAAGACTTTAGTCCATTTCTGCATAGATTTTATTTCGACTTTCATCCTCATTTTGTATCTTCCATTCTTATCTCAAACGGAACGAATTCAATTGAACATTCACTCTTTTTCAATGTATTGTCATCTCTAGTAATGAGGAACAAGTGTAGCAAACCACCCTGAAGTTGAGTAGAGATATTGTGGATGGAGCCAATGGAGGGCTTACAATTTTACATAGGGGTTCATTACACTTATTTTTTTTCTAAATATATAAAAATTAATAAAAATTTAAAAATTTTAAGAGAGCCCGCCGTCCCACCCGGCCCTTCCGTCTGTTGGGTGGGACATACTTAATAGAAAAAAAGAATGAAAAATTAAGGATGAATAAAGAAAGGAAAGAAAGGACCGGCAAATAGAAGAAGAAAAACGGACTCACATTTTTATTTCAGTAGATAGATACGCATGCATGGAAGGTGGTCCTAGTCACTGCGGTTGAGAAATTATTATCGGAACAAAGCAACAATGATGATAGAGTGTGCTCAATTAGTTAAAAATAAATACATTGTATTTTTTTATTAATTTAAATATATGAGTAATAAATATGAATATATTAAAAAAATTATTATTTTAACTATTCTAATAATTAGGCTAATTTACCAAAAAATTAGGTCAATTAGTCTAAAAAAAACTCATATTTATTTTTAGTTGATTAAACACATTACAATATCATACTAACATAATATACAGAACGTACTGTATAATTTCTCGCGGTTGAAGGTGGTGCCGGTTGATAGTAATGGTCAATATCTTAATTAGTTGGTTTTGGCAAAACGCCGATGTAAAGACAATGGCGGTGAGAGTGGTCATTACTCTAATGTTTCGTTGTTTGAAGCAAGGTGGCTTTGTCGTTCACGACTTGTTTGATTATAAAATATAAAAAAAAATAGGTAAATAATAAAAGAAAAATTATTAACATATGTTTTTAAGTTATATTTTAAGTTTATTTTATCTGGTTATATAAATTATTAAAATTAAAAAAACACAATTTTTAATGCATTGACAACCAGACAAAATAAGTTTAAAATATATCTTATTTATCAAAAAAAAATGTAATAAAAAGTGCTAAATATAATTACTGAAATTTTATTTAATAATTCTTAATTGACGAATAATTGATCAAACATTCATTTGGATATGACACAAACTAAGAAAAATATGAAAATTTAATTCCAAACAGAGCCCACAATTATGTTTTGCTGGCAAGTTCCATTCAAATCTCTTGACCGTGTCTTCTTCTTTGTTGGAATTTGATCCGGCATATCTCTAAATTGAGTGACAAATAACATCATTCCAGCAGTGAGATATCTTATGCATCTGTCCCATTAAATAAAATATAATAATAAATAAATAAGTAAATGATACTTGTAGCTTTCTTTGCTTTAAAATAGTTTTACATACATGCATTCACAACATATGCATACATGCATGCATCATGCATGTACATGTATCATGTGTGATCGGTCATGTGATGCCATAAAAAACAAAAATGTTGATAGCATCAAAATATTAGTATAATTTTTTCGATTTTTTTATTGTTGCGGGTACGGCGCTGGAGGCCGCGATGCGAGATGACGTGTCGGATTTTGATAGAAAGTTCCGCCGGCTTGTCGGCTGCTTATGCGCAAGCGGATTCCACACGCGGCAAGAAAAACATGGTTGCCACTTTCGCCGCCCAGTTGCGCCCTAAGATCAATGACTAAAAAGTTATATAAAGAAAAAACGTAAATTACACTTACCCTTGAGCTGTCTGGTAACGACAGACACAGAGAACCTATGATTTCTGGAATGAGTTCGTTGTCAGTATTGTCTGACTAGCACCGTTAACAGACCCTAGGATTTTACCGTCATGTTTTCATTATATTTTCCATAATATTTTCAACCAACTCTATTTTCACGTGTAACACTAACCCAACGTTAATTACAAAATAAAACCCATTAAAAATGATAGACCCAACAAACTCTCTTTTCACCTGCAACACTAACCTAACATTAATAACAAAATCAAACCCACTAATAGACCCACCGGCCATCACCATCGCCGACCGCCACCAGTTTCACCTGATTACCCATCGCCATCACCATACCCATCGCCGACTGCCACCCGATCAAACCCACTGCTACCATCAATGTTGACTACCATTGCTCAAACCTTCATCCATCACAAAAACCATTAACAAATTACAAACCAGAAGGGAGAAGGATAGATCTAGAGAGAGAAAGAGAGAGAGAGATCTGAGGAGACAGACCCATTTATCGTTGAAGAGAGAGAAGGGTATATCTGAAGAGAGGAAACGATGGCTTGACCCACCGATCGTCGAAGAAAACGATGGCTCTGACACAAACGTCGTCGCCGAAAAAGATTGATGCTTATTTTGTCTGTGGATGATGAGTATCCCACTGATTCTATTCTTGGAAGGAAAAAGATATATATATACAGATACATATATGTGTACATGCACAAAGAGAAAGTGATAACCCATTTGGAGACTAAATGCCATCTGATTTTCTTTTGGTGGTCAGATCGAAATTGAGATTTCATCACCAAGTAGGACGATCAGATCTTGAATTCAAACGGCAAGCACGAAGAAATTAGTAGCACAAATAGTGACTTGCAGATTCTCTGACACAGAGGTATACATGTGTATAAATGTTTTAACACTCAAATTGTTAGGGGAAGAGAGACAGCAAGGATTGGATTGGTTACACTGGGGTATGAGTTTTGGTAGAAGTAACATTGATGGAAAATTTTGATTGTATAGAATTAGAACCGGTTTATTTGGTTTAATCGCTTAACTTTTTGTAATTCTCTGTGTTGCATGTAAGAAGATAGAGTTAACTTAGTTCTGTCGTCTTGAGTTAAATAAAGGGTGAAATATACTTGTAATTAAGTCCATGACTATTGCACTATACACTTTTAATTGCAACTATTAAGTCTATATTCTTTTAATTTGTTATAATATCAATCTTCATAAATTTTAGTTAGTATAATTGATGACCAAAAGTTATGTTCGTTTTACATGACTTTTTTAAAGAGTAAAGATATATCCTTAATCCATTGTCATACCCAACGTCTCTAACGTTTTCTTACTTGAGATGATTTGGTGATAATTTAAAACTCTAATTTTATTTTATACATAAAATGATTGTAAAAAATTTAAGAAATTGCTGAGAAATTACTATAAAAAAAATTTAGGGACTAAATAGTTAAGGTAAAGTAACATTAGTTAATGTAAAAATATATTTTTGCCTTTAAAAAAGGACCACGTAAGACGCACAAGATTTTTAGTTGTCAATTGCACAAAAGAAAACTTACAGAAAAGTAACATTACAACAAATTAAAAATTCAAAGGTTTAATTGTTACAATTAAAAGTGTAAGTATTAAAATAAAATTTGGTGTAAAGTGCAAGGGTGCAAAACGTATTTTATCTTTAAATAAATGCTTGGTTAACCGAGTTAACTCCGTTTTCTATTATGGACTCAACTAATTTATTAGATTATAAAAGGGTAAAATTAGTATTTAAAAAAAATTATAAAATGATGTTAGAAAAAAGTCAAACCCTCTAACGGTGGACTAACAGTGGGGGAATTTGAAACCTAAAATTAAAGCAGAAGGGAGGTAGTTGACATTTTTAAAAGCTCAGGATACTGTTTGTTATTATCAAATATTTGAGGTTGGTGTAATTTATCCCAAAAAAATCAAATAATTAATAAAGCATGTGAGTTGGCCAGTTGTAGATCACTTGAACCTTTGCTTGGATTTGGATGTGGCATATTTAATAATGTATAACTTAAATTTATGATTTTTTAAAATTATATTTGGCTCATTATAAAAAGTCATTTTTTTATAACTAACTCAGCTTATTAGAACTAACTTAAACCGATCATCCAAACACTATTTGTTTTAAAATTACTTAAAAAGTTACATTTTAGTACTAACTTAAACATTTAGCTTCCCTTAATAGTTTTTTGGAAGTTAGCAATCCAAATATCCCCTTAGCTGATTAGTTTTGGGTTCTAGCCCTGGCATCCCACTCAACCACTCCCTAGGTTGATAAATTAATATTGTGTTGTTTCCTTAAATATACCAACGAAAAAAAAATCTAAAAAGTAGCACCGACAATTTTCTAGGATACTATCGTTTGCTCATTTGATAGGTTCCTTATTATAAATTTTTAATTTGAATTTGAGTGACAGCCATTAGTAGTATTTTATTGTTGAAAATTTGTCCTCCGTGCAATATAGACTGCGTGAGTTTTGATTGTGGAATATAGCTGGTAGTCATGTGTTGAAATTATTATAACTGATGTATCAAATATTCATGTACTTGAACTCGTGTTGAAATCATTCTCACATGATTTTTGTAGCTATATATGGCCCATACAGCTAGAAGATAAGTAATCGATTTTGCAAAGTAGGAGCGCAAGTGAGGGTGGGAGAGTGGGAGTGTTTGCTCGTATGTATATATATAGATACAAAATAAATTTTAATCATTCTATGCATTAGTTTCTTCAAAAATGCCTAAAATTATACTATTAAAATTAAATAAAAGAAATATAATAATCATTGCAGTCATTTCTTTTCTTAATTACAAAGTTTTTATACCAAATCTCAATAAATAAATAAAAAGTGTGTTGTTTTGTGTTTTAGTATCATCACAATATATGTAGCAACTAACTATTGGTTCAAATTAGAATCGAGTATTTAACCATTTGAGTTAATAGATTTGACAAAATATTTCTCTCAATTTGCCAATTCAAGAGCTGGAGCGTAATTACTTCACGTAGTTTGAACCATTAAATTACTTAGAGGTGAAGTTAGCTTTTATTCTTTATTTTTAGTTTTTTTTTTGGACAGAACTCAACTTTTATAAGAGGTTTTTTTTTCTTCTTTTGATTCCTTTGCATGACTGCATGTTGCAAGTAATGACAATATAATTTACCGTTTTGAATATTTTGATAAAGCACTTCCCAAGTGAACTAAAGTATGACATGGCTTCACATTGATCACGTCTCCTCCAGGCTTACTTTTGGGAAATCCTACCTTCAATTTTTAAAATAAGCTAACTTAATTAATCGGCTTTCATATATAAATATGTATATATATATATATATATATTAATTTGTTTTATAGGTTTTTTTTACAATTTCTAAGATATATTCAAGGTGCAGTACCTGTAAGAGTTTTGTTTTTACTAACATTTAATAAAAGCAAAATAAAAAGAAAAGATAACAATACAATTGAGTAGCAGTCATTGGTAGATCAGAAGAAGAAGATAAAAAGAACAAAGAAGAGAGAAAATGAAACAGTTACTTCTCCTAGCTAGGTTAGGGAAAAAAGAAGAAGGGATAATTACACTTATTTTCTTGTGCTTTGAACAAAAATCATATGACGCAATGTGGTTTAAAAGTATATGCATAACTCTATGTGGTTTGGATCTAACTGTAAAATAAATAAAAACTGTTAGAATTAACAGTAATTCTATCACAAATGTATTTTATAATTTTATCTCTTCAAAATAGAACATAAAAAAAACAATTTTGCCCATTTATTTTAAAATAAAATAAAATATTTTCTTTCGTAGGGGGTTTTTTATCATTTCATCAAATCTCTCATAGTTCTATCCATTTTGAAGACAAGTCCAAATCATAGAGGGATTATATGCTCATTTTTTAACCACGGGGTCATGTAATTTTCACTCAAACTACAAGGGTATAAAGTATAATTGTACAAAAAAAAGCGAGAGAAAAAGGTAAAGTGGGAAGTAGCTAAATTTTTTTTAAATTGTTGTACCTTTTTTTTTTCTTTTTTTTTATGACCAGGTGTCCAAATCATCTTATGCCCACCATGACTATTCCTGGGACCCATGTGGTTCTTTCATCCCATACAAACTGAATAATTACCAGATCAAAAACTCTGAGAGTAGGCTCAAAGAATTAACAACACCAAAAAGATTTCCAATCTTAAACATTGGAGGATGCAGACCTTGTGCTTAATTTGTTGCACTTAACAGGTTTTTTTTCAAGTTTCTTCTCATTCGTGGTGCGTCCAACAAAAAAAAATATATATTAAGAACAACCAAAGGATATTAAGAAGGTTTGTCTCTAATTTCTCATTCTTTTCTTTTTCCAAATCAAAATTTCTCATTCTTTTTTTTTATACTTCGGAATAGAGCAACAAAAGAGAAAAGGAAAAAGGCAAGGGATTACACCCTTTCAAAAGAAGTCCCAACCATGTCTGCTATGGGCAGACTCCTGAGTTGGGGAGGAGGGTCCTCTAGAATGACTAGGCCTTCATCTTGGTTCACTCACATTCCAGTTAGGTCACCTGCACAATTGTTCCCTTCGCACAGTGTGTGTGAGATTCTGCAACTGCACCTCTTTAATATGAATCTAACATCTTCAATCATCGCTTTATGGGGGTAACTCTGGCTTGCTCCATTGATTATGTAGTTTACCGCTATCTGGGAATCAGATTCAATCTCTATGTCTCTCATGCCCTTTTGAATTATGATGGTCAAGCCTCTGTAGATAGCCCACAACTTTGCTTCCAAGCTGCTGCAGTCTTCTAGTCTGCCATAATATCCCAGCACCCAGCTACCCCTTTCATCCCTGAATAGTCCTCCAAACCCAGCTTGGCCTGGATTTCCTTTTGAAGCTTCATCTGTATTTAGCTTGATTTTTCGTCCAGAGGGAAAATTCCACTTTGTCAATCTAATAGTCTTAAGAATGGGTCTTTCCGACTGCTTGAAAGCCTCTGTAATAACATTGGTTATCTCCCATATTATAATAGTACCCTAAGGTATTTGGAGATGAATTTTCAAAAACCACTGCATTTCATTTCTGTCTTTCCAAATATGATAGAGGGTAACAACAAAGCAAATATTCCAAGGAAAACCTGCAAAAACATTTTTTGACTTTAAGTTTTTTTCCACCCAGATATTACAAGGGCTTCCAGCTTCTTGTAGAACCCATTGGTTACCTCTAAGAGACCTCTATATATCAGCAGCCTCATTACAAGTCCTTAAGAGGTGATCTAGATCCTCCCTATATAACTTACGTATGGGACAAGCATCATTATTATCTAGACCTCTACTAACTCTCATATTATTTGTTACCAATTTATCATGCAAGGCCAACCAAAGAAAAGTTTTGATGTTTTGAGGTAAATCCAATTTCCAAAGCCACAACCAATTAGACTGACTAGGCTCAAAATCATTTAACAAATTATAAGCAGAAGCAACAGTAAAATTCCCATTGGGATTGCCTTTCCATTGGGGCAAATCAGGATAAGTAACATACTTGGGCATATAAATTTTTTCTATGTTATGTTTATCAGCTTGAGTCAACATTTGATTGATAGCCGTGCTATTCCAGTTCCCTTCCTCATTGAGAATGACACTCACCTTAAATTGAGAATTTTTTGTAGTGTCAATAAGTTGATCTCCACACCACCAGTCATGCCAAAGGGAGATTTTTTATCCATTTCCCACGAGCCATTTGGTACCTTTCATAAGAATACTCTTGGTTTTGCTGATGCTCCTCCATGTGGGAGAAGCACTTTTCTTATTGATCTTCCACCCTGTCAAAGTATGGCCATGGGTGTATTGGCTTTGAGAATTTGCACCCATTTAGTGTTCTCCTCTGTAAGCATTTTCCAGCCCAATTTGGTTAGGAGTGCAGTGTTTTGGGCTTTAGCATTTCTAATGCCAAGACCTCCATCTTTTTTTGCTTTTGCAAACTTGATCCCAATTAATGAGATGAACTTTTCTTTTATTTTCAATATCCCCCCATAGGAAATTCCTGTTAATTCTATCAATGTCATTGCAAAGACTTTGGGGATCTCATAGTGTAATAAGCAGGAATGGCCGAGGTAACAGATTGTATAAGAGCAGCAAGTGAAAGAGTCTTGGCCTTCCATCCAGACAGTTTATGATGTAACTTTTCAAATATAAGAGCAGGACCGGTTCAAGACAATTTGAAACCTACAACGGCAAATTTAAATGAGGCCTCTTTGAAGAAGAAAATTATAGATTTTCACATCTTTAATAGTGGTGTAAAAAAAATCTAGCCTTTTGAGATGAAAAGTTATTAACTAATATTCAAGTTTAGATAACAAAACTTTTTCACTTGGTAGTATACCACATAGCAACGTATGAACAAAGTTACATGCAAATTATATACAAATATTTCATCGTATTTACCGAATCAAAATTGACCCAATCAATACAATAAAAAAATAGCTTTTAGTTTTTACGTTAGAGGCTACCCATAGATAACCCACCAACAATTAAAAAAAAATTGCACTTTGTTCAATTTAACATCTCAAGCAATAAAATAAAAAATTATTCTTTTGGTAAATAAAATAATATATCGTACATATAAAAGTAACTTACAAAATCAAATAGAGATTGAATACAATTTGATAAGATAGAAACTAAACAAAGATCAATTCATACAAAAAATAAAAAAAATTACGTCAATAAGTTGTTTGATAATGTCATTTGTAAGATTTATCAATTTATTTTTTATTTTAAAATTTTGTGTTTGCAAAAAAGAGAGAGAGAGAGAGAGAGTTGTAAGAGTTTAGACTTCTGACCATTTATATGTTAAAGAGAAAGAGAGTTGTATGTAATTTTTTTTACTTTTCAAGTTAACTAGTATAGTTGATTTGAGTTTTTTTTTTTTTTTCTTCCTTTCTTATAGGGTCATTTCTCACTGAATTGAGTCTTTTTTATTATTTTCATATGAGCATTTTTTTCTCATTTAGACTGGAACTTTTTTTCCCCTTTCTTATAGGCCTTTTTTCTCATTTAGACTGAAGATTTTTTTTTCCTTTTCTTGTGGGCCTTTTTTTTATTACTTAGACTGAGATTTTTTTTAATAATGAATCTATTAAAATTGTACAGAGCTTGACTATAGCATATATAATTTTTTAAAATTTGAATTCTTAAAAAATTGGAGGCCTAAAGCGAGTGCTTTGCTCACTTTATGGTGTAGCTGACCTTGTGTAAGAGAAGTATTTTTTACTAACTCTAGTGTGTAGGAGGGGCACCCCAAGGTATCTTCCAAAGTCTTAAGTGAGAGGGAACCCATATTTGAAGCTAAGGGCAAGGGCTTTACTTCTTCCCAAATTATGGGACACAAAATTTTTTTTATTTAGTGGAATTAATTTTTTGGGCTGAAACATCACAAAATCCCTAAGCACATCATTTATAGTCTCATAATTCCTATCATCAGCTTTGGCAAAGAGAAGCAAGCCATCAACAAAGAAGAGGTGATATGGTTGGGCTGTTACGGGAAGCTTTTGGCCCTTGCCATTCCTTTTTATGGACTTTTCGGTTAATCAAGTGACCAAGTCTTTCCATACATAGAACAAAAAGGTATGATGATAAAGGGTCTCCCTACCTGAGTCCTCTCTCAGGAGAGAACTCAAGAAGGATCTCACCATTCCAAAGAATAACAGTATTAACAGAAATGACACATTTCATAATAAGATCAATTCATCCCTGATTAAAATTAAAAGCTTCAAGGGTACTCTTAAAACTTCTAGGACACCTTATCATAGGCTTTTTCTAAAGCAATCATTAAGGATCATACCACCACTCTTGCCTTTCATGTTTCTAAGGGTGTGAATGATTTTTTGGGTGATAATATTGTTGTCACTAGTGGTTCTCCCAGGAATGAAACTACTCTAATTATGGCTAACCACATTGTCAAGAAGAGGTCTTAATCTGTTAACTAAAATTTTAGAAAGCACTTTCTAGATAACATTGCAAAGGCTAATAGGTCTAAACTGTTTAATGTTTTCAGGATTATCAATCTTAGGGATTAAAACCATAAGGGTTATGTTTATACGATCAGAAAAGTCCTTGTTAACAAAACAGTTTCTAATAAAATTGCACACAAAGCTACCAACAATATCCCAATATTTATGATAAAAAATAACTTGAAAACCATCCCTTCTAGGGGCTTTAAAGGCCTTAATGCTTTTAATAGCTTGCCAAATTTTCATATCAGTAATATCTCTGTTCAGGTTAATATTATCTTGGTCACTAAACTTAACTTGAAGAGGAGACATTCAAGAGTCCCAAATACCTGATCGATCCTCTTTAAAAAGATTAACAAAATAATCAAGGATAGACGATTTAATACCATCTGGTTCTGAAATCCAGTTGCCAAAGGCATCCTTAAGGATGTCAATTTTGTTTATTCTCCTCCTAGTGAGGGTGGAGATATGAAAAAATCTAGACCTATCACCTTTAGTGAACCATTGGTATCTGGATTTCTAAAACTATAAGATCTCTTCTTGAAGGAGAATATCATTGTACTACTTTTTTAACTCATTCTCTAGAAGGAAAATATTATGGGAAAACTTTTGGTCCTGGGACTTTTGGATACCTTCAATTCTAGGTAAGACCCATCTCTTATTTCTGAAAATATTGCCAAACATAGTCTTATTCCATTCTATGGCTTTCTCAACCAAGTTATCAATAGCTTGCAGAAGAGGTGTGAAGTTAAGGTCCCAGGTTTTTAGGACCACATTTCGAAACTCAAGATGAGTAGTCCAAGCAACTTCAAATCTAAAAGGTCTATTAGTAAAGATAGTAGGATGCATACCTTCGGTGTAAACAACAAGAGGAGAGTGATTAGAGTATGTGCGGGGAAGATTCCTCACCATACCTTGTGGAAATAGCTCTTTCCAATCTTTATTACATAGGGCTTGATCTAATCCCTCCATAATATTGGCCATTCCAGCTCGATTGTTAGTCCTTGTGAGTCGTAGCCAGCACACCTAAGATCCATCAAGCTGCATTTGTTAACCCTTTCCATGAAGCTCCTATACCTTGTCTGGTTAGAGCTCAAACTTGGCGTAAAACTTCTTTTTTTATCAGAACTGCCATATACTCATTCAGGTCCCCAGCTACCAACCAAGGTTTCTGAGCTGAAGCCAAATCCTCCAGATTAGTCCAGAGGGACTCTCTAACTCTAGGGTTTGTGCTGGCATAAACTATAGAAAACACCCATTCAAGGTATCCTTCTCTGTTAATAGTGGCATGGATAACTTGGCTTGTCACTTCAAAAGCTCTCATGTTAACTCTCATAGGATCTTATAACAGCCAGATACCTCCCTTGCAACCTACTGGGTCCACGTGAGAAGATGCAGTGAAGTAAAG